>JXUT01148088.1:0-13246 GCA_000934455.1 Apostichopus parvimensis | reverse complement strand
AAATATATCATTACAAAATTTACATCAGACAAGTTATTAGACTTAAATTAAGTAAGAGTTATCATTTTAACATCCGGGTGTAACTTAGGGCCTTTATCGTGATTAATAAACTTTGCACACAAGAATAAAATCATCTTGTTATACAGATTTCTACAACATACACACACATGGTATCACATATGGCCATTTTAATGAATTTTTTAGTGGGGTGGGCCATTTCCTAAACGGACCATTTTGACACTATCTAAGCGGAGCGCCACCATCAGTTGGCGCGTAGCTTAGGGAGAAAATGTTTGCCATAAATGCTTCCCAGATTACCCGAAATGGTACTTCCCAGGCCTTGTAAGTTGCGTCTAAACATTCTTAATTTTAAGATTTCATCTTTCAGAAATTAGCACTTCGAAATTAGAAAAAAAAAATTATTCGGTAAAATCCGTTTGTAGGGGGAAACCTAAGACTTGACGTTACTTCATCAGCTCTGATTTATTCATTGTTTTGCACAGGTAATTGTAGATATAAAAGCACGCTAGGGCATTCTGGTGGTAGCCGTAGCTTTTATATGCTGAGGGGAAGCCACATGGGGAAGTTAGGTGTAAATTAATTATAAGGTTTGTGTTATCATTATTTGTTTTACATTTAAGAAAGGGACAAAGTGGAGGGAGGGGGTGGGGGGGGGGGGGAAATAAGCTGAGTGGGTGAGCTGTGTAGAGAACTGTGCCTGAATAATCTTAGTTCAAATATTGGGGCACTGATACAGGGGCTAACAATGAAACTGGTAGGCCTATATCAAACATATCAGACGTAATAAATATATTTATGACCCGTAGTTTCACATTAAACTGCGCCACCGTTCACGCAGGGTAAATTTTAGGAGCTCTCTACCTCTATTGTTATTCTAACAAAACTCTCCAAAACCAAACAAACGCAATGTCATCGCATTCGCGAATGTGCTTATACGTGAGATGAGCGGTTAAAACAAACCTTTGAACGCCATTTCCTACAATACGTGCCTAGAAAATCATATGATCATTTTGCTAAAAGTAACTGACTCAGAGCATACTGTCCAGGCGTTCAAATTATCGTAGGCCTACTTTCATTTAGGAAGTGGAAATCTACTGGGAGTGCTACCCCCCCTCCCCCCCCCCCCCCCCGCAGGCTATAGACCTGACACACAGAGAGGATCCTAATATATCACTATACGTAGAGCTATGTAATGGGTGGCATACATTTATCAGACGTTATCATACGAATAATAATTTACGATGCGTATTAATCGTTGTCATACGCATTAAACGTTATTTCATATTCATCCATAGGCCATTAAACTGAGAGGTTCATAAAACATCACTTTATTTAGCGCTTTCAAACGTGGTATACATTAAAACATTCCAGCAAAAGCCCAGGGCCTCATGTTTCTGCACTCACTAAAAAAAATTCTAAAAAATGATGACTTATTCAGCATAATTCGATGGAGTAGAAGAAATGATGAATAATCAATTAGCATGCATGACAATATTGGTTTGAATTGGTTATTGTGCCAGTGTACGGACCACACAGTGTCGTACTGTACCACTGATATAACGATTAACGTGCACTGAAGTTTATATATTATAAAAGGAAACATATTAATAATTGGGGAAATTATTGTCACAATAAAATATCTGAAATTCTAGCCAAAATAATAATTGCTTCTCCCACGGACTAATATCAAATGATTTGTTTTCTTCTTTCTCTCCCCTCCCTAACTACCTCTCCATGTCCACCCACATCAAAGATAATCCGTTTAAGTTGTGCTTTAACGTACCTCGTTTTGTTTATAAAAGTGTCTTACTTAGTTTGTATCGATTCCATATTAACTACAATTCTATACTCAGGGAAACTTTATCACCGAAAATTACATACTGTACGTGTTATCTGATTAAGCGTCATCCCGCCCAACTCAATCAAAATTGATTCTGATAAGGATCATTAAGAACAACTCCTTACGGAGTTGGTGACAATGACAAAGGTTATCAAAGCATACATCGTTATAATCAATGAATGCTTACATAATGATATATAGTTCCCTTTCGAAGGTTCGTCAAGTTTTAGCCTCGATATAAACAAGACAAACGCCTCTGCTGAAACACCGATGTAACAAAGATAGGCGATTTCTGTTTCGTGTTTAATTTTTTTGTTTAATTAACATAAAATCATGTTCATCGTTTCTCTATACGGTACCTGCCCTCAATTCAGATATAGTTAAAGGTGACGGATTATTAGTGGGGAGGGGGGGGGGGTGTTACATCTCAGAGAAATCGTTCAATTCTTGAGGAATTGGAGCATATATCTCATTGCGTTTTGTCGACATTTTATCTCGAACTTTTAAACTTTCGATTTATGATTTTCTACCGGAAGGGGAGGACAAAGGGGATGTTTTACTCATGTAAAAATAAAATATTAGACTCATTAAATTCTATGATTTTTCGTATTGTAGTGTCAGCGTGTGCGTCGCATCACGTGGGTGGTGTTGTTGTTGTTGTGGAAGTTATGCCTTTGTTGGGAATATGGGAGTTGCAAAACTTTCTATCGAAACATTCGTATACGATGTCGGATAAAGTGTTAGCATCCGCAATGGTGTCGTTTTTCATTTGGAGGGGAAGGGGTGGTTTAGTGTTTTATCAGTTGGTATCAATATATTTCGTCTAAAAATCCACCCCTCTGCCCTGCCCCTTTGGTTCGAAACCCTTATTAGATGGTCTCAAAAAAACTTTTCCCGCTCTTTTGGTCGCCTCTAATGATTTATCAATAACCTGCATTTTTCATTACATCTTTTCAAATCACACAATCACTCTTTTCGCGACTCCGCCAAGCTTCATCTGTTTCTACGTCATTATGTGTACATTCTGACTTCGCATGTAGGTAAATTAAACTCTACCATAACATCCGTGACGGTTTTATTATAACCACCATGAGGCTTGACATATACCAAACCAAAACCCAATTGAATGTTTGATTGGTTCTGTATTTAACGATTCTACAAATGTTCTACAATATGATAACTTCATAATCAACTGACAACAAGGAAGTATTATAATAAAATACACCCACACGGCAATTCGAATGTATCTGTGATAAATTAAGGAAATACAACCCCCCAAAAAAATAATCGATAAAGTATCTTTAGTTCGTCTTTAAACCACCATAAAAAAGAAGATATGATTTCCCTTCGGTGTGACTACAGGCACTCGATAGTTTGTAATTACCTCTGATCCGGAAGTTAAAAACTCACGCCAAAAGCAGACCGTGGTTTATCTCTCTTGAGTTTGTTTCACGAGCGGAACAACATTCCATATATAATTATATGTTTCAGTTCTTTCATATTGACTTGTGAGCCAAATTAAACCCATTTTTTTAAGGGAACAAAACCAATGGAAAGATTTTTATCCCCTCAAGGCTCTCTTCCTGTAAAGAATTTACCTCTTCTTGAAATTCTCAAAAGTCAAGTAAAACGTTGTCTTCCGATGACGTGATATAGATGACCAAATATGGCAAGTGTGACGTAGTGGTTAAGATCATTATTTGGTAAGATAACACCCCCAACACGATACATAATCTAATTAAGATTAGAAAAGTCTGAAATGTTACGGCTAGAGGAAGGAATCACGCATCTAGAGATGCATGAAATGACTCCCACGGAGAAAATCAAAACAAGACACAATCATTTAAGTGTAATTCCAATTGAATGTATACCAACTCACCGAGAATCCCTGACAATAACACAATGGTCAAATGCAATATAGGTTTCCGACTCAGATAACCATGAATTGAAATATTAAAATTTAACCGTCAACAATGTTTTGAGTTTTTTTTTTTTTGGTTTTTTGTTTTTATAGTCTTTTACTCTATATATCATTTTTTTTTTTTTATTTTTTTTTTTGGGATTTTTTTTTTTAGAGTTTTTGAATTACCTTTCCTTTTGCCGTTTTTTTCGGCTTAGACTCCCTCCTTCAATGTTTCACGAATAGCAAGTAGGAAGTATTTTTGCCTTATAAGTAAGTGACTCCATTTTGGGCTTTCAAATTTTCGTTGAACATACACTTTCTCATATTGGTAAAATTGACATGTGTGTTGCAAATCGGGGAAAAAAATCAAAAGAGCCAATTTCATTTTAATTTAATCAAAATTTTGAAATGAAAATTTTGAATTGAATAATCATGCCAAGGAATAAACTAGTATGGCGATTTATGCCTAAGTATCGTATTGTATCAATCTTTTTCATAAAACAGCAACTGAACACTAGCTTCTTCAAATATTTTATTTCATAAATATATTGCCTAACGCAGCGCTTGATCGTTCATTACCGTACATCAACATTATACACCTGTTGGTCGACAATCTAATGATTTCCCAATAATAAAAGAGTTGTTTGTCCCCGGATTATCAAAATAGGGTAATGAATACAGGACTAGAAACATTATATACTGCACTTAAATATTTGAGTGACAGATAGTCAATCGGATACACTTGCTGATGAGTCCTGAGGGTACAAGAAACCTAAATAACTCTTTGATATGATCCACTGCACGGATGCTTGAATGAAGGACCGTCAACTTGGAAGTACAGCCTCGTAACCTCTGCCATTCAATAGAAACTCTAATATGACGTGGCGAAATGTCAATATAAAGCACTCAAGAAGTAGTGATACAGTATATATAAGTTGACGCTCGTCTTCATCTTGATATACTTCTCACAAGGACATGATCACATCTCCATAACGCACGACATGATATCTCACCATTCTATAATAAAACATCACACTATATCACTCAAACTGCTTCTATTAAAATAGTTACTTTTGTGGACGTGAAAAGCAGTCAAATAAGTTATCGAAATTATTTCAAAGGTCTTAAAATGTTAAAAGGGTGATGTTACGCCAGTTGATAGAGATATACTTCTTCACATGCTAGCTTTTTAATAAGTTATCTATTATCGGTATGGATGAATTAAATTCAAGTAAAGATGTTACTTTATGGCTACACAGTTCTCTTTTCATGTGGCTCAACTGCCTGAACCTATTGAACAAGTTTCATTCGAAAGCCGAATAAAAGTTTTTTTTTATTTTTAGACAGAACCTGAGACTTTTTTCAAACTTTGTTTGTAACCTGTTTGTAACCTGTAAATTAGGTTGGTTTATTTATTTTGGCTTCAATATGAGAGAGTGGCTTTATTATTTTTTCCTCGATTCTTTGTCTTGCCCCTCTTTGTTTTATCATATGATTAGTGAAATAACAATGACTATATTCTACTCCGGATAGTCAGCTATAACGATATGATTTTCCTTCACATGTTGGCATCTGTAGGGAAAAGCCTTGTTTTTGCAATGATTCTTAACTTCTATCTTACTTTCTCATGTCGCATTAATAAACGTCAATTATTTGCACTGTTATTATTTATTAAAGATATATTTTTTTCCAAGGTGAGGACATGGCAACTTTTACTTTACACTGGCGATACTGTCAAGTGCTTCTCTTTATATTGTGGTTCATACATCGAACTCATTCCATCTCCGCTAAACCTCTGGTGATGTCATCCTCCCTAAACGATTATCTATTTCCCCATACCGATTGGCCTGCCTTTCATGACAAAGAGAACCCCTACCTCTCAGAGATGAAAAGAAGAGGAGGAACTACGAATGAGAGGACACCAGATCCATCCGAATCTATTTCAAGATTTCTGCAAAATGTCTATGATACCCGTTACTCGGTGAGTAAATACACACGATACCAAAATGGAATGACCAATTTCCTTTCGTCTTAGTGTATTGTTGAAAAATAGTAATTTCGGGCTGTTAATGACGTCAGTGGAACACGACCCACTTGCCATGCATCCAGACTAAAGTTTGGTTCAGTATTTAGTTTGGTCCAGTATCTTATTTCTTGCAGGGAGAAGGGAACTTTTATACGTGCGAAAAGAATTGTTAGAAATCTGGAAATCTTGGAGACATCGATTAACACGTTGTTTTCTCACTTTAGTGACCAATTAAGTTATAATTCTTTGAAAACCTTTTCATTAATGTTGATATTAAATTTCATTTGGATATTTCTGAAGTTTTGTTTGGGGGCGACTTTTCACGTGTCCTCAATTTAATGCTCATTTTGATAAAATGTTACATTTTTAGTTGTAAGAAAATTAAGATTCTTCCCACAGTGATTGGCACTGTGAATTATCTGAAAGATTATTTTATGATACAAAAATTGATTTTTCAAAAGAATATGGATGATTTGGTATGGGAGAAGTATTGGCTCCCTTGGGTACATTTACTTCAATCGTGACAGTTCGTTTATTATTTTTGTGTCACTTGTTTGAATTCATCCTTTATTGTGTATTGTATGATTTTCATGAGCAATAAAAAAATTTTAAAAAAAAATTTAAAAAAAGGTTATAAATGTGATTGGTTGGAAAGGCATATCAAACACGCCCCTCTTGCCTACTTAATCGTATATTACTGCACAAGTATACATGCACTTCCAGGTTTCTTGTAGAATTGTCAATGTAACCTACATAAAGAACAGAAAACCAAGACTAACCTCCATAGTCGAAAACACGAAACTAATTTGATGATGGAAATATTTCAAAATAAAACAAAACTGTTAGCAAACTGCTTATCCACTAGGGAGCCTTTGTAAGAGAATGTGTAAAAGTAAGAGGGCCTGACGTTTCGATCCTAGCAGGATCTTCTTCAGAGGCTGAATGACAAGCTGAATGAAAATAACTTATCAGAATTTTCCTTTCTTAATTTCAACGTCAGATTTAACAGAAACGTTTTTTGTTTACTTAATAATGAAGTTTATTGATGGTTATTGATCCACATAGTTTAATAATGTTTTACCATAACAAAGAAATGTTATAAATAGTATTCATTTATTATTTATAGAAAATCAAAATGATCAAAATGTTCTAACCAATCTGTGATTATTAACACAAATACTGCACAATGTTTGGTAGTGAATGTTCGTCAAATGACTGAAATTGTGAAGGAACAAATTCCGCAATTCACTGTTCCTTTTTAAAGCTGTTTGTTGCAACAGAGAGGCAACATATATTCGCTCGATTATACCTATAGCAATACAAACAATGTAAAAACGGAAAATCATTTGACATTAATGTATACAATTTGTACAGTCAACTGATTTAAGTACATAGATAACATCAACGTTGTTATTCACGTAATAATAACACGTTACTAATTACATGAGCTTGAGTAATGCATCATATCATATTATACCTGCGTTTAAGCTTACTCTTAGCAGGATGTAAAGTCATTTATCTTGCCTTTCAAAGATTCATAATCATGCATGAAATGTCGATGACGTTTGGTACTGTGATGTATTTTAGGTTCTTTTGTATGTGCTATTATGAAACAATTATCTTTCTATAGAAACAGAATAATGGCGTATAAAACGATCACTCGTAAATGGGATTTGTTTGTTTACCAATGTATCAAGTGAGATCTTGAATTAACGTCAGCTCAAATGAAAGAAAATGCGTCATTATTTCGCACGAGTTGAAATCAATCGGACAGCTTGAATAATAATCTTTTGAGATAAGCTATGAGGATTCTTGAAAGATATAAATCTCTTTTTGTTTTCTACCTGAGAACTAATGTACAATATGAACTTGTGCGTGTCTTTTTTTGTAGCACTTATATCGACAAGAGCTGGAGTCTAGAAGTAAGGATTAAGCACTTTATTAAGGATTAAGAAGTAAGGATTAAGCTCTTATTCAGCCAATTTCATTATAGGAGGTAGAGTTTCTCCGCTTTTAAACATTTTTTTATAGGTAAAAGGCAATCCCTTTACAAAAGAATAGTATTTTGGATAAACTTTAACAACAAACTGAATCCGTCCAGCGTCCAGAAATTGATGTTTTACCCCTTTTCAGGCGTAATACAAACGGACTAACTTTGACCTAATGAACATCGTTCACTCTGTTGTTTTGAGATGCATATAAAAGATCTCTCCAAAGTATCATATCTTCGTGATACAAACTTCTCTAAGGGTGTGGTTCCGGGCAGCCTAAAGATATGAACGTGGACCATCGGAATATATGTTTAAGTTGGCACAATTCTACCCAACTTTTGCTATTAGGTGAAACAATGATCAGGATACACAATAAATCGGTTTTAAAGTTTCTTAGAGCTACTTTCTTTGAGCTATGATCTTCTGACCTTTCATTTGACCACGATTTCTCTTCTGATTATGATTGAGTATAACTTAAGGGTAAACTTAACAGCATTGTCCGCATCAGTTATTCACATAAAAAAATGTCTTTATTTGAAGTTTACTGCCAAAGTTTAGAAACGAATATAAACAATTACTTACAGGAACAGTCCAGATGGGGCCCTTGAATATGTTATGGGTGTAAGTTAATAAAGATAAGCAGACCACATCAAATGATTTTATTTTAACTTTTATAATCGATTGTTTATTCCAATTTTCTACAGTAATGATTTGAAGGGACCGGGTTTGGTTTAGTTTTATTGATATGATAATTGAAATTTATTCCACTCCATTAGGCCTTCCTTCATCTAATTTCATATCTAATAGACAATTTAGTAGTCTCATTTAAAGGACGTATTTTCTTCTTGCCAAATGTAAGTGAACGCCTTTGGAGAAGTTTCCTAAAGCGTATTTCTCTATAATTGCCTATCTGTCTTTCAAAGTACTCATTTCCTCTACGAAATTAAACGTGACTAGAAGATATATCTGTCAGCTTTACTGACACAACATCTGAACTCAGTCCATTTATTTCTGTGGATAAACTTCTTTACCCAGTTTTGTAATAGTTTGTTACCTTCCCTATTATCCCGCCCCTCCCCCATCCCCCACCCTATCTTCCCGACCCCTCACTATTTCTCTCGTTCTATCTCCACATCTCTCCCTCTCTTCGTTGCCAGCAACATCACTCCCTCTTTGATGAGCTTGATCAAGATTTCAAGCACAGGTTACATACTCTTATACAGGACATTGCTAATTTGGTACGTACTACTTCAAAGCAATACAGACAAAGGCAGAGGAAAAACGCAAAACTGGGCGAATATATACGTAAGTAGCACTTCTAGTTTCCATAGAAATGTAAAATCAAACGTATGAAATATAATACTGTGTCCCATAAAAAAATGATGTATTTCTGGTTACGTAATGATATAATCAACATAGATATTATCAAAACAGACTTCAAAAAGCTCTGTGGTGTTTTTTTAGCACCGCATCTGTATAGTCTACAGCTGCCAAAGTGTTGTTTGGTAATGTATACAATTGCAAGAATGAACTTGGTCCGACCTAGTTATACAGAAACAGACCTTTGGCTACGTTTTGTCGCCATACAAAGTAGTCAACTTGGTTCATATAAGTTCATACTAGGGTCATCCTAGGGTCATCCTAGGGTCATACTAGGGTCATCCTAGGGTCATCCTAGGGTCATACTAGGGTCATCCTAGGGTCATCCTAGGGTCATACTAGGGTCATACTAGGGTCATATATACTAGGGTCATCCTAGGGTCATACTAGGGTCATACTAGGGTCATCCTAGGGTCATCCTAGGGTCATACTAGGTTCATACTAGGTTGATACTAGGTTCAGAACAGTTGTTATGAATTTGCCACTCTTTGTTTAAAAACCACTTCATTTCTTAATGTTATATTTTCCGTTTTAATTTATTTCCTATAATGTTCCTATTTTTAAATATGTTAACATTTAAAATGGAAAATTCTGAAACGTACCAACACCTCAATGGGTTCATAAAGTCAGAAAATGTATACACCTTCTTTGTTATGTGTTTTCAAAAAATAATCCTGATTTCAAAGTTTTATTATTTAGTTTTCGTTCATTTCCTCATTCTTGCCGTGTACCCTGAAAAGTCATTGCATGATACTGTTCCTCATTTAAAGTCAATTTCTTCTCTATGACATAACAACGATCAACTTTTAAATATTGAAGTATTCCTGTTCGCTGGATTAGCTGTCGCTTAAACATTTGTTTGTTTGTTTTGTTTGTTTGTTTATTTATTTGTTTGTTTTATCACAAAAAATTACAATGTGAAAGGAAGTATTCTATAAAGCCTGAATTGGCTTAACAGAGTAGAAGACTCCATGGTAAAAAGAAGAATGAAAAATATAATACAAGTTGAATGAGCAGAATGATACAGATACCTTAAAGAGTAACAACTATACATGAAACGAGACTGGGTCCTTTGGATATGCAAGTGAACGTTAATTACTATATTATTTAGATTATGAAATGTTTCGTCCTATTTGTTATTTGGTGTCTTTCCTTGTGTTACTTAGTCATCGTCGCCACCACGTCATTGCGATAAAGGGATAAATTTGACCTCATCAGTAAATACTAAAATGAATCTATGAATAAGGTATTCTGTATAAATATGTCATCGTGCCTTCATTCCAACCGTAGCTAAGTCAACAGTTGTTACCTTAAGTTCTCTGCCTTAGTTTTATTAAAGGTGTAGTTTCAAGAAAAAAACAAATTTAACATTCATAGTTTGTTTTCTTCCTCTTACGTGTTATGTTGAATCGTTAAATAACGAATTGTTTAAATATTGCATACGTGTTCTATTTGTTTAATCAATTACATATGCAATCTCTTGTGACAACAAAAGGAATTTCATGATTTGAAATAAAGTAAAACATCAATTTACGTATTTCTGTAGGTGGATCGTTTCACTGATTTTCAACATGTTTTGCTCGATATATAAGTTGATTCTTCTCCCACACAACGTGATGTGCATAGTTTGGCTTCTATTACGTCATAATGACGTCATCATGACGGCCAGGGAAGTCTGTTTGCTGATATCATATATCTTTGTCAAAATGAATCTATAAGGGCGCTTCTCTTACCTTATCAAGGGCGATTTGTATAATGAATAATTTGTGACTTATAATGGTCATTTATCAATTGGTTATTATCCAGCATATGCGGTTTACAATACCATTCTTAACCATTCTGTTGAATCCGAAGTCCTCTAGGCATTGTCGTCAATGCAAGCCATTTAATATTACGTTAACAAATTTAATTTAACCAAGATATTCTACAGAAAACTAACAAAATCTCATCATTCACGGTGAGATCTTCGACTGAAACAATCTAACAGAACTGTTGTGCTTGTTTTATCCAGGTGATAGTTATAGCCTTCAGTGATGTAACATATAAAGTAAATCCATAAAGTTTGGTATTGACTCAGACCAAAATCAGGTCACACAACGAAATCATTTCTTGGAAACGATTCTCAAAAGAATAAAGGGAGTCTACAATAAGTGAATTGAGGGATGATAGGATATTTATTGACTAGGGTATATGACTCTCACGTGTTACTAAGAGCAGGTTCCATGTGTTTAACGATAACATATACAGCGACATATATGTGATTTGTGAAACAATGCCCTGCATCATAATGTCCTTATCCGTATAATATACAATACGTAGAGAAATGCCATCAAAAAAGGAAAAAAATCCTGGCTCGTTGTTCTAAAATGGCTAATTATAAAACATGTTTATGCAATTTCTGTTCTATAATGAACGTGTGAAAAACTGGAGTTGAAACCTCCCCGGGATGCTCTTTATGTCTGACACTGGGTGTTGCTCCAACAGATACATAAACATATCTCATGCATATTACTTAATGGTAACACATTAATAACACACAAAAAAACAAAAAAAAAGCCAACAGGTGTCTTGTAACACGAATATCTTAATAGCACGATTCGTTGATATTAGCCTACTTTGTTATATATTGTGAAAACAGAAACTAGATGACAACGTTTTGGTTCTTAAACTGGAAGACATTTTGTCGGAATAACTGTTATATATTTTTGATGCATGTGATATGTACCATGCATTTACATTATTTTTGTCAACAATAGCTAGCTGTTGCAGCTACCTTTAATCATTCCATTTGTGTTTCGTCTTCATTTTTCCTTTCTTTTATCCTTTATTTGTTTCCTCCGGAAGCAAAACTAACTTCCTCGATAATGATGACATTTTAGAATAGATTGTTACTCATTCTTTTACAATTCCGTGATGTTTCAGAGTTTCTACTGATAAACGAATATTTTGCTTGTCTAACTATGAGGCCAATTGAAGTGCTTAGTTTCTCAGATTCGACATTTTCATTTGTTTCTATCTATCATTGAGCGGGCACATAGTTTATTTTCTTTCTTCAATTTATCGTCTTTATCATTGTAGCTATAGTTGTATTACATCAGGTAGTCATAGCACTCCGCATAAATGTACAACTCCTGAAAATGTTTTCGTTTTGTCCACAATTTCCGTTACTCTAATTTACTCAGTAATTCAATATAATTTTGTACGAATGCACTTGCTGCTGTCCAAAAGACGTTTTCCATTTTTCAATTCCGTTGACAAATTCTTACAATTCCCTATGAATGAAATAACATAGATTGACACAAAGTGGAACCTGGCTTCCATAAAGTTGACACAAATGTGACAATTCAAGGTCCAAATTGCCAGATGACAAAGTATAGTTAAATCTATGAATGACGCGAAAGTGAATCATTTATAGTTCTCTGAGGTCACGTGGTATAATTCTGTTCGTTGTATAACAATTTTCGGCCATAAACATTTCATTTTGCATTCATTTTAGTTCTAAACAACGTAATACCTGTAGAACACGTTCATTCTATTCCATTGGAAAATTCGAATGCATTTTGAATTAGAACGAGATCCCAGTCTTGTGTAATACATATGGATGTAATGTCGTGCAACAAATAATGGTCTCTATCAGGCACCGTTGTCCCCCAATGTATGTCCTCCACAAAGAGCACCCATCCTCAAAGGACTTCCTCCATGTATTACCCCCCTTCCCACCCTCCCCTCCACCCAGCCCCTCATAGAATATTCCTCTGCACTAATCACTTAGTCCCAGCACTACCATCCACTTAGTTACTTTCCAAACCACAACTCTCTTGCCATTACTTGTCCTCCACTAAAGTCCCCCTTTGACCAATTACTGTTCGACACCCAGCACTGTCCGCTATAAATGATTGTATCTCGTATATTAATCTCCTCTCACAATTGCTGTACCCCACTCAGCAAGCACTATCTACCTTCACTTAAACCTGTCGTCCGTCAATAATCTCCTCCAACAGTATTGGTCTTCGCCCTACATTGTCCTTCATCAATTAATGCCCCTACCCCCTTCCCAGCACTCTCCTCCACAAATTCCTGTTCTC
>JXUT01148076.1:0-17602 GCA_000934455.1 Apostichopus parvimensis | reverse complement strand
GGGGGGGGGTGAGGGAGGGGTGGCACTAAGAAAATTGCTTGCCTAGTAAAGAGAATTTAGATGGTAGGAGATTTCTTCCGTTCCCTCCCCTATTCGGTGCCCGTAGTAATTCTAAATTTAGGGTTCTTTCAGCAGAGTTTGATATATTT
Organism: Apostichopus parvimensis; assembly: GCA_000934455.1. NCBI lineage: Eukaryota > Metazoa > Echinodermata > Holothuroidea > Aspidochirotida > Stichopodidae > Apostichopus > Apostichopus parvimensis. The sequence goes on along the minus strand of JXUT01148076.1, from coordinate 17,453 downwards.
AATTGATTATCTTGATTAAGCCATTAGTTAAAGGTGAACGTGTCTGTGATTCTGGTAAAGCGATGTTTGTGGTTTTCTTTTATTTGTCATGAGTTGCTATTATTGTATTTTAAGTTAGCCGTCCTTTGTTTTTCTGGTAGGGCTAGGTTATTTTTTGCTACTCTGCGTCAGAGCTGTTTGTCTAACAGTTCTTAGTTGTTTATGTGAGGTAAAGTAAAGAAGAAGATTAACTGTATAATTATCTTTGGTCATGCAGCTGGTCATGGTTCTATAAATAACTTGAATATAATCAGCTTAGTACACCTTAACTCTTTTAATGGTTTACATAATCTAACATTTCTGTCTTTTTGTTTGAAATGAATGACTTTTAAATTACAGGAATGTCCCTTTCCTTTTTAAGTAGTGTTACGTTCCCCAGTAAAGCAGATTCATATAGGGGGAGCATTTTTGACTGAGGTATACTGTCACGTGCTACTGGGGGCATGGCGGGAACATGTGCGTGTAAGCGTATGTATATAGTGTGTGTGTGCGTATGGGGCAGGGATGCTGATGATTATGTTTCATATCTCACATAACGTCTTAAATTTGTACAAATCAAATTGAAGCAGAACTATATCAGATCACACATGCTCAGTAAGATTGTTCATATTTTTTATTACATATTCATATTTTACAGGGCTGTGATATTCAGTTTTATTGAATGTTGATATTATATCGATTACTTGTCTGTTATGTGTTAACTATTTACACATTGAACTTGTTCATTGAGTCGGCAGAAGTTTCACAGTTATATATTTCTGTTCCAGATATTTGTGAACCAAGTAACACCTCGGATTACAAAGGTGACATCCTGTGGGATTGGACTCTTGCTGGCCATTATGCTGTCGTTCCATGTCCTAATGGTGGGTGGAACCCTGAAAATACCGAAGCCGTGGCCTATAGGTTAGTTTAAACAAAATGTTACTAAGCTGATTTAGGGAGTTGTTCTTTACAAAGATGTCTGTGATATAAAGCCAAAGTTGATCAGCAAACTGCTGCTCCGGCCGTGAAAGAATGTGTTAATCGCCACCGTCCTTGATCTGAGCAGGAATTAGTGGGACATCACTTCAGAGTTTAGCATATACCATAATTTACTTTTATAAAGTGTCTTTTATACTTGGATGTTTTTTGTAATATTTCGTAGACCGTGTCATCCTCCTTACAACATCAAACATTCTCTCTGGATGACTTATTTCGGTGCCTATTGGGGTGACCCAGTTACCGATCAGTGCAGATGGTCCTCAGAAACAACAAATCAACTATTGGAACTCAAGGATGAATTGGCATTAATTATCCAACAAATGGTAATTATATTATGGTATAGTCATACACATTCATGACCACAGGTTATGCTCAGCACACATGATGTAAAACATCCGCATATACGATTAGGCGTCTGTGTACATGGCCATCAAGGTATCAGGTAGTTAAAATTACAAAATTACAAAAGTACAAATTTTTCAATGTTATTACCACTCTGACTCTGTCCTCTCATATCATGCTACAAAACACTATACTGACTCGTAATGACATGTCTGTAACCCTTTATCTTAAAGAGACTCGTGATGTTAATACTGCTCATGCTCATACTCATCACGAATGCTTTGAAGCGTGACATGATAGTACATATAGTTGTACAATCTTTGCGAGGATCTGTATAAACAATTAGCATATAAATTTCGGACTGCAACAGTTGAGTCATCACGTGACTCCTATGCTGGTTCGGAACCTGGTTGCATCTTACAAGCAAATGTAATGTTGTTATTGTTGATGTTTTGTTTGAAATATATTTTGAAATTTTGAAACGTTCAAGACTTTTTTTTCAAAGTTCAGTAATTAAAGTCATCCTTGATATTTTTTTTCCAATCTAATTTTAACAGATAGAAAATAAATCTAGCAACATTTCTAGCATATTGGACATTCTTAAAGAGGCTAACTTGGTCTTGAGATTTGCGCGGGAAATGACAGCTCAAGATGTGGGATACACTGCTTCAATCGCCGAATTGAGTGTCCAATCCGCCATTGAGGGTGTGTATCTGCTAGACAGAACAATAGGAAGAGAGGTGGTTAAACTAGCCGACAAATTGCTAGATGTGGACAACCGAGTTTTGCAGGAGGCAGAAGATGCATGTTTAAGGTAAACGATTACGTAATATCTTTCCTTGTGCATGGGGCCCAACCTGGACCTCGACATGGCTGCATAGTTACTTGTAATACAATTAGATTCAATTGACGTTAAGAGGTATAACTGACTATTTTAATCATTCTCTCTTCGTCAACAGTATTGCCAACACGTTACAAGATTACGCAGGCAATGTAGCGTTAAATCTGTTACAGGCGGACAGCGTTAAACATTTCACCAAAAATGTGTACGTAGAAGTCTACCAAACTGGATGGGAAATAAGTCAACTGCCAGTTTTGAAATGGTTCTTTCATAAAGATGAGAATTCCACCTCATCGGATCCCGTTATTTCAATCTCCATCCCCTTTACCAGGAATGCTACCCCTCCAGAAGATCAGGGTAAGTCTACAGTCGTCCAACTCTGTTACATCGAGTCTGACATGATTTCTAAATTATCAATATGGTAACATTAGTATATATCAACTATATGATGGGGAGGGGGGGGGGGGTCGCAACTAATTTTTATTGGAGGACCAGAGAAATTGGTTGGAGCAAATGGCCAGAATGAAACAAAATTACATTACATTGAGTGACGTGTGGATTATAGCTGGTTGAGTGCTCAAAAATGGGTCTGCATACCCCGATTATTCGAAGCTTGCGATCCGATGTGTTTTACGCGAGCTTGATTGTTCTGTAACTATCACAAGTCGATATGTCCAAAGCACGTGTCAGGCACACATATAATGCTTCATAATATTATAGGCAAAGAAACTCAACGCCATTAAAGAGAATGAAAAGTCAAGAACATGTAAATGCCCTTTTATGAAATTATATATTAAAATATTAAAGTGCATAGTTTTGTTTCTATGTTTTTACACATTTCTAGTATGACATTAAATGCTGATATTTTCTTAATCTTTCTTTACCTTTACTTTTAAAGGGGATTCTTCTGCTGACCCTATCAAGTCTAACAATGGTTTTCCATTCCGTACCGCATCAGTAGTTTATTACTCCAGTAAATTCTTTAATGTAAATCAACAAGTTTCTTTAGCGGAAGATAATGCAGTAGTTTACGTACATATCTATCAAAATGGCGAAGTCGTCGACAGCTTACAGAATCCAGTCTCGGTGACGTTTTACCACCCTCAATCGACTTGGGTAAGTCTTACTTGTGGCATCACTCCACACTGAACACACTACACTGACCCTTATTCTATATAAAGGCGCTCTGGGATTTTTAAATCTTTGTCAATTTTGCTCAGTTATTACGTAATTGTCATATGAGTGGTGGGGGTGTGGGGTGGGGGTATAGTGGGGAGTGACGCTGTGCGAAAGTTATTGAATGCGAAAGCTCCAAACCCCTCTCCACAACGGAAATACTGGTTGATCAATTGATTGGAATTGTTGTGCATTTACAGTACTTAAGTTCTGTTACAAAGTGACTAAGTGTATATTATTGAAAGTGCTTAATTGTAAAATTCATTTACAGGGTACAAAAGACGTAGCGTGTAGTGCAGCTTCCATTACACCAGACCAAAATGATGGTCAGATGAGCGATTTTCGTCCGGGTAAGCATTAGGTTGCCATAAAATAATACAAAATATCAAAACTCCTTGTGAAATATTTGTCCTATTGATTTGATTTGAACAGCAGTTGATTACGATCTACCAATTTTTCATTTTCAATTTTTTTTTTATTATTTTGCATGGGTATTATTTATTTCAAATTGAACCTGCATTTTAACAACACGATTAAGTTTATGGTAGGGTCATATATCAACTTTACATGCAATATTTATTGATTAGAACTAGAGTCTAATTTTGCATAAATGAAATGCTATAATTTAATAATAGCCTATATCATAATTTCACAGTGGGTATCACGTGGTCTCCATTGGATTGTACGTTGAATGTTACAAACTTGAACTTTACAACATGTATATGCCGCGTACTGGATCTATTAGCTGTTGTACGTGAAGTCATGCCGACACCAAGAACAGTGAGTACAACAAACATGCATAATCACATGTTATTATAATACTAATAAATAGTCAACACATTATCCTTGGGATAAATCATAAAATGCACCCTAGTAAATGTGAGAACGAGTCGAAGTAGGTCACCTTATTATCACAGTCAGGCATGACGTAGTTCTCATTTGTTATTGTAGTGCGCGTGCGCGCTAATATATTGGCATTACTGGCCAAGTGAACGATACCTACATGACTGAGACATTGAAACTTAGAGTTTCAATTAGTCTCTGTATATTTGCAGTTTCAGAGGCTAGTTGCGCAGCCAACATACTCTGAGCCTGTCACGGCGCTCACAAGCGCCCTCACTTTGTAGGTACCTACAATATGACTCTAAACTCACTGGTATGTTGTCCGCCCAAAAAAGTATCACCATGAACAACAGAAAAGTTCTTCTTAATACTGCAAGCACTCCACGTACACTACAATACTGCGTATTTGCAAACAAATGCAATTCTAGTTTTTTCTTTCTTTTCATATTTCTACAGACCACTAAAGCGCCACCACCAGATCCGATGGCTTTCATTGTAAGTATATTACCATGTAGCTTATATGTAAAACAACGCAGGTCAATTGAAGGGTAATATTCTTCTGCATATTTAGTTGCTCATCAACTGTCCTACATGTTTTTTAAAATAAAACATAAATGTTTTTGTTGTTTGATAGATGCACAAAAAAGGTTTAACTTCGTTAATGTTTCTGTATTTCTAATAAAGCAAAACATAGTCACATCGGAACAAATACTGAAAAGGACAAAGTCTATATTTGCATTAGATGAGTAAATGAAGTGATGTGATGCCGGTGGGGTGAGATGGAGAGTGGGGTGTGATGTAATATGATGGGGGTGGGGTGAGTTAGGGTAGAATTACCGTATAGTGAGGAGCAGAGTACAGAAAATGTTATAGTTATGTATATAGTTTTGTTTGACGTGAGATGATGTCAAGTGTTACACACATTTGTTGCTTATACTAATTTTTATCGGCTTGACCCATGAGTATCGTTCATGGAACGCCGTGATAAAAGTGTTGCCTCATAATGATAGAGGTCATATATACATCTTTCAGTGAATATCGCACGTACGGTATTACGTCACTAGTGGGTGCTCACATTTATTATTACTCCATATACCTGTAAGGAATGACACATTTTCCTTGTTTCGTATCTTCACAGGGTATTCCGTATTCTCGAGCTTTATCTATTACAAGTTACATCGGTTACGCCATCTCCATCCTAAGTCTCACGTTTACCTTGACTACTTACGCCCTCTTCAAGTAAGTATTATATATCTATGGCATTGACGTCATATCACGACGTATTATTTGAACTGCACTTAATGAAGTTCATTTCCATACTTGAAGCGGGTTGCATGAGTTTTCAATCTATAGATGACTTTCTTTCCTCTTTCGCGTGAAAGACATAAAATCTTGAAATGAAAGATGAGTCAAGACCAAGAGAAGCTAATGCCCGTATTTATTTATTTTGTTGTATGTTTGTTGTTTGTTCCGGCGGAATATGGCCTACAGGCTGTTCACCAAACATTTAGGGTAAAATTACACTGATATTGATATTTGTCATTCATATTATCGCATTGCCCTGCGAAAATATAGAGTGTCAACGTGTGATTAGAGGTATATGCTGTTATTGGTTGAGGGTGCATTGTTAGATATTTCTTGTTCTTTTGTATAGTGATTTTCAAACACTTTTTTACTCCCGCCCGGCTTCTCCCCCTGGCCAAACGTTCCCTACCCCACTCGCTATAAAACCACATGCCAACATGACTATGATTACTGGCTGATAAACGTTTGCAATTTTTTTTCATGTTTTAGAAAAGTGAGAAGAGGGCGTCCAACATTAATATTGGTGAATCTGTGTGTTGCAGTCTTGCTATTGGTAACCGTTCTTCTGACGGCTGTATCGTTTTGTCATACCCGGAATGGATGCCGCATAGCCAACATACTCCGTGTTTATTTCATCCTTGTATCCATGATGTGGAATGGTGTAGAAGCGGTCCACATGTACCTAGCTCTTGTTAAGGTCTTCACTTCATATACGTCACATTTTGTTCTTAAAGCTGGAATAATTACATGGGGTAAGTGGATCATGATAACCCCCCCCCCCCCTCCCTTCATCACATGTCCATTTATTTAACTTCTCTATGAAACGCTGGTTGCTATCGAAACACTGGAGTAGGCCTATATATTATTAATGAGAAATGTTGGCTTCCAGAACAAACAGTTCACGATTTTTGTTGCTAAATCCAGAAATGCCGTGATGTAGTGAAGTGTATACCGGTACCCTTTTTACCATACATGATACGTTCTATGCTTGAATTTTTAGTAAACGAAATTCTTACATATTTTTATGATACTCTTTTCAGATCTTTTCGACCATATAATTCTTAAATCATTTTGATACTTTCAGTCTATATTATTTAATTTTTTTTTAAATTTCTACTCCAAGTAGAAAAGGACATCAAAGAAATCCTCAGTTTCCTTTCATTCCTACGTATATGATGTTTGTTATCTCTCCTCCAGGAATTCCTATGTTGTACGTATTAATACCTGTGGCCGTCAATGTAGGCTATTTCGATGGCACGGTGGTTGACTGTTCGTTCGCCTGCTACCTATCTGATACAGCTTTCTATTTTGTATTCCTTCTCCCGATGGTCGTGATAATGATATTTAACAGTGTGGTCTTTGGCATGGTACTCAGAGTCATCAACCGAATTTACAGTAATGGTACGTGAAAGACTCCATACTTTTACATACCATTTTTTAGGACTACCCAGACTCGTGATAACAGCCGATTCATATGCTAGTATACATTATTATAGTACTAAATAACAATATATTTGTTATCATAATTGTTATATTATATTGTATGATAATAATATAATTTATACAACACCTAATTATATTCCGGCCATTTGATTGGTCAATTGCTCGTCGATTGCATGCAATATCCGCTCTATTGCACGCTATGAAATAGAACCGTGCAATATACTTTTTGGATAGCACTTTTTTCAATGGTAAGAGAGCAGAGAAACCTGTCTGTTCAAAACAATCTGTTGCATGAGTGCATTTTACATCCAATTGCGCCTCGTTGAATGGAACATTCCATCTTTCAACGAATGAAATATTTGCACTATTGCATTCATAACCATTCATTATTTGTATAATAATACAGCCACAATAATATTGTTGCATATAATATTATTGCATGATACTATGTGAATCGGGTGGTCATACCGCCATGTTAGTGAAAGTCATAGCAACAGACTGCCAAGTTTCGCGGAACTAGATAGGACCATTATAACATCGCTCTCAACATGTAATCCCGGTTGTAGATCCCTTAAGAATACTTCATAGATGTATAGGCCTACTAGTCATACATATACTTCCTATATACACTTCATACACATACTTCATACATATTCTTCATACATACATGTGCTTCATACGTATACTTCATACATATATCTCATACATGTACTTCATAGATGTACTTCATACACATACTTCATACATATACTTCATACATACATGTGCTTCATACGTACACTTCATACATATATCTCATACATGTACTTCATAGATGTACTTCATACATATACTTCATACATATATTTCATACATATACTTCATACACATATTTCATACATGTTCTTCATACGTGTTCTTCATACGTATGCTTCATACGTATACTTCATACATATATTTCATACATGTACTTCATACATGTTCTTCATACATATATTTCATACATGTTCTTCATACGTATACTTCATACATATATTTCATACATGTACTTCATACATGTACTTCATACATGTTCTTCATTCATATATTTCATACATGTTCTTCATATGTTTATATGCTTCATGGTGAGCTATATTTCATACCAGTACTGAGATGTTTGATTTTGTTACTTCTTCTACCACTTCAGATGGAAAAAGATCAAAGCTAAGTCAACTAAGGGGCGCTGTTGCTTTGATGGTTCTACTGGGGTTAACCTGGTCCCTCGGAGCTGCCTCTGCAGCGAACTACAGACAGTATGATAACGACGACCCTCCGGTAACTGCTATTGCACTTCAGGTAAACCCATCATCACTTGAAATAATAAATTCAGACACACTAGCAAGTTTAGAGGAGGGGTGGGGTGGGGTAGGGTAGGGTGTGCACATAAAGGTATATTTCACTTTCTGTTTTCTACGTTATTGGAACTTTAATCTGCATATCTGAAGCACAGCTCAAAGTTAATTCTGGGGGATGGAAGAGGCGAGGGAGGGGGAGACTAGACCCCCTCCCCCGCTTACATATTTTGATTTGCATTAATGTCACACCTGCCTAAAAATGGGATATCCCAGTTGGACTTCTACAATGCTGTATTTTTGGTAATTAATATATCTTCTTTTTCTTCATTGCTCAGGCACTGTTCGTGATTTGCGTCGCTTTTCAAGGCTTCTTCATCTGTGTATTTCACTGCTTAAGGTATAGAGATGTCAGAGAGCAATGGTGGCAACTTATCAAAAAAGTAACAAAGATGTTATCACCCAACTGTAAACCGGATAAAATGATCACATCCACTGAAGAGAATGCCTCATATGAAAACAATATTCCCGCCATTTGTGAAGAAATCTCAATTGAAACATATGATACCAGACTTTGACAATTTGTGACTTCGTATGGGTTCTTGCAATGTCATATAATTTCGTGTGATGTCATATGAAATTGCGTAATGTGACGTAAATTTTGTAAGGTACGTCGTATGATTTTTTGAAATATCATATGATTTTGCGCATGTGTAAATACTGTGTACAGAATGGCGTAAACTAGACGTCACACGCTGTCCACAAGTGTGCCAGTTTGTGTTCATAAAGTTTTACACGATGCAACATGTTTTGCTACATGAACGGAAGTGGAATGTTGGATACATGATGAAAGGCAACTGCTTCCGGGTCAGGGTCATACTTCTTGATCTAGCCGAATCATCATGGCGTATTGATATCGGCACAATACCGATAGCCCTATTACGATGGATGAACACAGAGCCGTATATACAGTTCTGTATATGAACCATCTGTACCTACAGACATGATGTACCTACGCAAGAGAAAATAGTCACTCATGGTGACAGAACTGGTTTCAATCAAGAAGAAGGGATGTTGTCAACACATTTGAGTATCCGCATGAAGGCCTGTGATGTGTTATAAATTGCCTGGATATTTCATTAAACTTCCCAACTTATCTGGGACTTCTGACGTTTTCCAATCTAGTATCACCGCGAAGGATGTGGAAAACTGCATGTCCAGGATACGATCATTGTAGACGTATACGAAAAAACATATAAGTTATTCAGGCCTGAGTAAACAAAACTTGGAATCCTCCAATAGTATCCAAAGCGAAGATGAGAAGAAGAGGAAGGTGGTAGGGGAGCAGGGGGAGACTGCGGAGCGAAAGATGGGTAAAGATGTATCATGATGAGTAAGACGGGAAGGGAGGGGATATGGGGTAGGGAGGGGGTGTGATATCGGCATTACACATACTTCTTTCTTAAAAGGGCACCACTTGTTTGCAATACCGTGACATTCCTAGGACGGTCAATTAAGTGTATTTTTCGTATTTTCACGGAGGTGGTTAATTGGCGCTGCCGGGTTGAACAGGCCAATACCGCTTGCGGTGCGGGCATGTAAATAGCTACACCACTCAACGTGTACAATTATATGAATGAGTGCATAGCACGGAAAACAATGAGTGTTAAAGTTCTTTATTGCCATGTGATCACAGCAGGAATGTTATAAATAGATAAGATGTGAAAAAAAGGTAGACATAAAATCTAATATATGATATTAAAATGTGTCGCCTCCACATGACTCCCTCGTTTTGTTTAGTTTCCTCTATCGATCACTCAGATCGGTCATTTTCGTCGCGCTAGCAAACCATGTTATCAGATTGTAAAAGGATGGGGCATTTGTGCAACCATGATGAGCATATAAATTAGATTCTGAAAAGTTTCCGCCCTGGATGTACCCAACTCATGTCACCTAATTTTGGACACCCCTCTTCCCCTCTCACCCATTTGGTTCGCGATCACAATTATGTATGCTTCATTCAGTGTATGAAGGACAAAAATGTGATGAAACCCGTCCCACCCACACACCCCTTGCCCCCCCCCCCCCCCACAATAAAATGAGATCAGAAAAGTCTTTTGTGCAACAACTCATCCTGAACCGTGCCGAAACCTACGTACATGTTTTTTACCGAAAATCGTATCTTTAAAACAAGGTGCTGGTATGTCTCTAATTAAGGGCATTAATGGCTTAGGTTTATTAGAGAATTGCCAAACTTGCATATGCATATGCATAATTGCAAATGCATATGCATATGTATAGTTAGGTATGTTAAGTATTCGTATACCGTATAGGCTGGATGTTGAGGAGGCTTATTCGGGGATGTTTATTCTAGAGGGAAACCTTTGTGTTCTCTTTCAATTGATTATCATGCAAACAGCCTCTATAAGCAGTGTGTTGAGCAAATTTAGATGGACAATATCGTTTTATGTTTGATCTGGAGGAATTTTAAGATGCTGACGCCTTTGTTGTCAAACTTTACAACCAGTTAGTTAGATCCATTTGGTTTCAAGTATGTTAATTCAGGTGTGGAATAGATGTTACTGCCTGGTTGATCAATCATTTTCACTGAATTTGTATTGTCTGTAGCACGAGACTGTCTGCCGCCACGGCTTTGCTAGCTACGAGTGTAAGTATAACTTTCGATTTGATTATAAATTAAAAAATTTTCATGGTGTTGAGGGCTTTTGTAGAGTTTTTGTATTTTTCTAACTTGCAAGAGTTTAGAGGTTATTGTCTCAAGGCTTCAGCTAGTGGCGTATACTAGACTTCTGTTTTATGGGAGGGGCAGGCATGACTTAATTTGTAAAAAAGAAACAACGAATAAAAACGAAACTGACAGTTTTTTGGGGGGGGGGGGGGGGATGACGGATCATTGTGACATCTGATGTTAACTGCTAGAGAAACAAATCTAATTTAACAAAAGTAGCAACAGTCAATATACAACGAAAACAAAATTAAAACAGAGAAGAAGTACGTATAAAAAGAACTGAGGGAAATTGAAGTAATTTGAATTTTAAAAGCATTCCGACGGCACCATCCGGATTTACATACTCGTTATACCCATCAACGCAACTATTATTAAATGAAATATTTACGACAGCTCTAGTAGACCGTCTGAGAATAGTACCCCCCCCCCCCCCCCCCCCCCCACCCTCCAGTTTTAAAACGCCGAGAGATGATTGCTTTATATGAATCGTCTTCAGAACCGAATATAACGGAAGTTTAATCGAATATAACGGAAGTATCCAATGCATTCCTTCGTATCTGCCCATATGCGCCCCCCCCCCCCAATCAAAATTCTTCGCTGTCATCTCATGTAGGCTACTATGGAAATCTTCGTCACGATTTTTCAAGTTGAAGACAGAAGTATCAAATTTAAACACCCTTTGCTCAAAGTGGATCAGTCCATTAGCAACCTGCTGTTGCTATGTAAACAGGTGCTTTACAGAACCGATAAGCGGAACGTCCCATGCTTGTAGTTGTACTTTACCTTACCTGGAACCGGTACGAATTAACAGATTACACAGCTTACTAATACTTCCAGTGTCATTGTTATTTGCATCATTTCATTTAGACTCGAAGAATTGCATAAGAAGCTGATAATATGTCATAGAAATAGTTACCGGCGATGTTTTCCGTTACCTGCTCTTCATAAACCTCGTCCGAACAAGTTGCCACTCCTTCGGGACTAGTACTAGCATATTGGTAAGTACGGTCAGTTCATTGTTTTCATCACTAGCCTAGGCCTAACGTACGTAAATCTGTGTGTAGCGTAGGCTAGAGAAGTCACCATTTACTTTCCCTTTGTTGGGGCAACTGTTTAGCCAAACAGTATATCATGTAGTTACACGGGACTCCATGTACGGTCAATTCTGAACTCATTTAGCTTTACTTATAATAATATATAAAGGCATATATGGTTATATGTGATACAACACCTATCATTACGAAGTTAACTTAAAGGCATCTTTATATTTCAACAATGGATAATATATGGCTGCACCTCAATTTCTGGCTTTCTAAATCAAGTTTATTATAAAATATATACAAGACATATAAATATCATCCCTCATGAGGACTGTATGTGGAAGGGTCATATCAAGTTCAACGTTAAAAAGGCTGATGTCAAACTGGGACATGGATGAATTAATGAACTTTGTTTACACTTCATGGAAATTATTTATACTTATTACAGTATGTGGATAATATTTCTCTGTATTTCAATTGTTTCCTCCTTGACCAATTCTAACTACAACCCTTAGCTTTTAACTTGTTCATTTTCTCTTTGTTACAGGAGTATGACTGTGTTGAAAGATTCATTAAAGATGACATCGGCTAGAGCTTCATCACAGCCTATATCTAGGAGTCGTCCATTGAATGATACAAAACTCACATCTTTGCACAACAGTTTTGATTTTTCAGCCCATGATAAGTACCAAGCAACTTCTGATCTATTATTAACGAGGAGTGCATCGTTTTCTGTTCCTCATAAACCACTAACTAGAGATGTCTGGAGTATCAAACCACCGGATTTTAGACCTCAAAATTATTTACCAAAGCCACCAAAGCGAAACACAAGGGAGAGTATGCAGCCATGGAAGTATTCAAATGAGACAAACTTTGAACCAAAGACAAAGGGTAAAAAGAAGCATGAAGTTAAAATGCCAAAAGTTTTAGAACCTAGGAGACCAAAGAGTAGGAAAATGAACTTAAAATTTGACATCTTGAGTGCCGATGAGGCAAAGAAGATGACAGTGAAGGGAGGTTTATACCCGAAGGGGAAATATTCTAATCCAGTACCACATGACTTTAGACAGGTGAGTTGTGATGATATGAGTTGTCAAGTACCGTTACCATACATCAGAGCATATTTGTATCTTTCATCATTTTAAGCAGAAGTGTAGTAAAAAGATAGAAAGAGGGAAGTCCGGGGCCTTAAAGGGTTTCTAGTTTTGTCTTGCCTTGAAAAATTTTCACTTTTTTATTGGAATAAATTTGGAAACCTTTGAGTAAATTTTGGATGTACTTTGTGTATGTCTGATTCTGTAAATCCACCTCTAGCTGAAAGCTAAGTCATAAACACCAACAATTCAAAAGTGTCTAAATATTGTATCCTACTAGACAAGGTAGTTGATAGTGTTATTTTTTATCACGTTTTGATGTACGATGTTTCTTACATTTCTCAACAGTATCCCAAACTCCAACAACTTGGTCTACCAGAGTTCCGTACCATTAAGAGCCCTGATCCTCTGGATATTAAGTTCAAAACGAAGAACTTAGACATATGTAAGTGTACATCATCGTTATTTAATATTTATGATCAGTAAATAAGACCTTCACATAGCATCCCAAGTCTCATCCACACAAATAATGGGTTTGCTCATATCTAGCATGTACACCAAACGTGTCTCCTCAACTATAATGTATCTGTGCCAGTTGTCTACCCAAGTTGGTACTCTTTGAATACCGCAGTCCCTATCACTCATTTCAAGGTATGTATCATGATGAAGATACTGATATAAATTACAATCAAGTATGGCCCCCCTTATTATGAGCTGTTTTTTAAATGATGTTGCCCAGGTATAACATATAAGGTGTGTGTGTTGTTTGTCACTGTGTTGCTTTGTTTCTAACAGATCATGGAGTTCCACAACCTCTACTTGATGAGTACCTAGGTGACCAAATGGGTCATCCACTTGGTCTTCAGCCTACATATGAACCAGACCTACTCCTTCCCACAGGAAAATGGCCGACTATTCCCCAAGAATTTACGGTAAATATCCAAATCAGTAATCTTATCAACAGGAAGGGCTGAATTAATCATTTTGAAAGTTTCTTGTTTTTTGCTTGTGTTGAAATAATCTAATAAAACACCACCAACAAACATGACCAAAGCTTGTGATGATCGTCGTGCATATTACTACTCATATTGCATACTCGTATTGCATATTGACATGTGCAACACCCCCAGCTTAGCTTGCATACCTGACATAAAATGTATTAATTTGACTTTTATTATCTTTCAGCGACATCGTCCGAGGGTCAGGACACCGCACACAGCACTGATGGATACAATAGAGGAGAGACTCACAAAACAATGGGATATAGAAAAGAACAATAGGAAACAGAATCAATTATTGATGGAGAAACAAAAAAGGGAGGAGAAATTACGTCGGGATATCAAGAAAGGTATTAACAAAGCGATGGATAAAGAATCAAACTTTTTAAATGAGTTTGGTTTGATTCCAAGGAATCATGATAATTGGAACTCCAGTAGTAACAGAAGCTTAAGTACTGACTCAGACAGCAGCTTTTCTCGGTGAAAGGGAAGTGAAGACTAATGAGATGTTGTGATGGAGATCCCCTCCATCAGCACCCAGTGCCAACCCCCCACCCCCCAACTCAATATCCAGACCAACTGATATTCTAAATATGCTAGATAATACAGTACTCATCAGATGTAGCTGTATCAATTGTCCATGGCAGTTTTAAATTCAAGTTTTGACATCGAGTCCGTTTACTCCAGTTACAAACCATATCAACTTGAAATGTTCTTGGTGTGTAGGATTTGCCATGCAAATTTCACCATGTTAGGCCTTGTTAGATGAGGTTTCTCCTCAACTGGTCAAACTTATATATTCTTATGGAACTGTTCTTTTCAATTGCCACCAAAAAGGTTATATTGTTTTCTGACTAAAGCCTACCTATGATCTCAGTTGAAAATAGTTGTTTGGCAATAATCTTCTCTTTAAAAGTGTAGTCCAAAATGGTCATTTTGGGACATTTTGTGTCAAATTTAGAAACAGAATTTGGTTGGATTTACTAGCTACAGATATGCGGTTAGGGATATGGTAAGTGTATAACAATTTATTGAACGAGGAGCAACAAGTTTTGCATATCCACTTTCTTTTACCCACAAAATTTCAGCATGCTAAAATTTCTAAACAGAAATAAAAAAGGGGCTTATGCTTTGAATCATTACCAGATAGCATTTCCAGTGAAGCTAAACAAGTAGATATCTTGGTTTAAAATAATTGATGTGAGGGTTGGCTATCATTTAGGTATTAAATTTCAATATCATTTGAGGTGACTATTACTGTCTTATTGTCTTTCTTCTATATTTTGGACGTACAGTACAAATAGCCTTTCATGCCTTGACACTCCACATTTAAAATGAATTGCTAGATGGTGAGGTTTATATGATAAATATACAGCATTACTAAATTATATGATTATTTGACTAGATTGGTAGGTATAATAATGTATATTTTAATTTGTCAAATGACTCTTATAGCTATCATATCATGTTTAATATTCTGTTCCATTGGAACAGATATACTGCGATGATTTCATTAATACATATTTATAAGTGCAATGTACAAATAATTACCTTTTGTATTCAACCAAAAATTATCATACGTGTGTGTGAATAATAGAAATAAAAAGTTCTTTAATAACTTATGACAAATGATTTCTACTTATTTCCTTGCTCTCCTCTTATATATGTTTGTGTACTTTCTGGCTAATATGCTTTGCTAGTTTGTTGCAAAAGCATTATGTAGGAGGGAGACATTTGGAAAACTAGCATTTTCAATCGCTAATAGTTTGAACACCATTGATAACGTCTGTTAGGCTAAATTTTTCATAACAAAATTGCTGGCTGCACTTTGTGAAGTCTTTGGGTTCTTATTACAGAGTCGAACGGTGGGGGTAAGGGGTGTTTACCCTTCCCCAGCCAATAATTTGCAAGAACAATACAAGACGAAAGAAGGTGATATATTGAACAAAATTCTAGTAATTGTTTTTTAAGCATTGATTTTTGTGCTTGAAATCGCTACCAGGGGAAAAGAAATATCTGATAGTCTCATACCCCTCCCCCAATAACAGTAGATACTTTTACATCAGAAGTACCCGCCTGTATATTATTTTACTGTGTTTTATGTTTGTCAACTTTAGTTAGTTTGAACGTGAGCTCCAAGCTTATCGAACAAAAAACAACAAAAAACAATCGTGGTATCAATGTCACTTCTCAGAAACCTTGCTTTATTAATGCAACCTGTAATGCGATCTCCCCATCACAGCCAGTCATGACCTGTGAACTTGCCTATGCGCGCAGGACACACGAACGCGCGCTTTCACATAAATACTCGTGATAACACATGTGAAGGGGTTGAGAATCTGTTCCAGTGGGGGATAGTGGAGACAGTTTTTATCGTGAATATATTCTGGAAAATGATTTGGAAATAGGAGTGGAGAAGACCAGACGTTTCTTCTAAATCCGACATTACGGAGGTAGCATGAGAAAATGGAAGACATTGAAGTAGGCCACTGTGACAATTTTAATTTAGTTACGTTATTTCTTAATGCACATAAAGACAGGCCAGAGAGTACAGTAAAAGAGCTTATTACAAAACATAATTCATAAGTAAAGAATAATACTAAAGAAGGAAGATTATGTTTACGTTGTTTTAGTTTAATCTATTGATCAAAGAAAACGACATGAAATGAATAAAATGTATGGAAAAGGTATATCTATTAGCTGTGCAGAATGAAGGAAAAGTTTCCGGAATGGCACCAATAAGTAACCGTAGTTTTCATCTTGTGACACCCAACTTTACATACCTGAGAAATTTTTGTTGTAGCCCTAAAGTGCTGTTGCTTTACAGTTCAATTCGAGTTGTCGCATGACAGGAAGAACAAATTTAAGGGAAAAGTTGAAAATAGGAGAAGACGAAAACACGGATGACATTGTATGCTCTTAATTGGCCACCGTACATATCACACAGCAAGTTAGCGAAATGACAACCAGACAGACTTCGATGATTTCAGCGTTGAACCCGTGATATAATGACCAAAACGAAATTCACGATATGCGATCAATGATTAGCTCAGGAATAAAAAAACAATCGAAGAAAAATGGCAGCTTCCGTATTAAAATTAAATAACGTTCAACTGGTACTGACATTACTGTTTCACTTACTCTCTTCCCTTGAATGTGAAGAAGTTACGATCAGGAATACTCAAGTGATTCTTCAAGAATCCATATTTTCAGACTTGTTACTGGTATTGCATGGACAGGAAACACAGCTTCACAGATGCACCTTCCAGGCTAATGAAACGTCTTGCCTTGT
>JXUT01148059.1:0-10413 GCA_000934455.1 Apostichopus parvimensis | reverse complement strand
CGCGTCTGTTAATATCTCTCTGTATTCTATTCCTAAGTACTCGGTCATTTACCTCTATCGCATGTCGCTTTTCCTTCTCCAATCGTTTGATGTCAGCATCAGCTGGAATCCGTTTTCTGAGGGTTACTAATGGGGTTGCCTTCTTTGGAACACACACGTCGCTCACAAAGTTAATATAACATGATACCACTTCAGTAAGTTCGTCTATATTATTGGAGCTTTCTCTAAAAACGTTCCAATCAGTGGTATCTAACGCGTCTCGTAAAATATCAATGTTGTCCTTTGATAAATCAGCTTTCAATTTCTTTTTCCTTGGTTGACTTTCCCTATGCTTTTCAGTAAAAATTGGTAAAATATGAACAGTGGTATGGTCGGAGCTTGAGATGGGTGGCCCTGGTTTAACCTATATTGTATCATTAAAATACTACCAAGCTGAAATGAAAATGCTTCTTCATAAAATATACAGGATCCCTATACAGTCCATGAGGAATCCTTCTTTACAGTCAGTCCCCAGCTGTCCCAAAAGTTATTTCTTTTCTTGAAGAATATGCACGGGGTTTCTTGACGTCACTCCCATTAACATTTAATTAGGTAACACTTACCATTTTTGAAGGTCAATTTCTCAGTCATTAACCAAAATATAGGGCTGGTAATAGTTTAATTTGATGACGGAAAGGTGTTTAATCCAAATGTTATTGACAAAAGACACAAACAGGGAGTGGAAAGGGAATTTCGAACGTAAATTAACCACTTTCGAACTGTTTAGAAAAAACTCTTTTTTTGGCAAGATATCATCATTTTCATTTTTGTAAACTAGTATATTCGCTGATAAAAATCCTTTACCACGAATAAGTATCCATTTCTCTTCAATTCATCCTGTAACGAAGTGAAGTTCACAGCAAATATATACGCACACGAATACAGGTTACGAATACAGGTTACGAGTAAAGTAGTGACTGTCCCGTTCCACGTTGGTACGTATTGCTTTGAATGCTATACAACTAAGCGTGATAAAACTAAGGAATTACTTGATTACATCGAATGATAGGAGAAACTCCTCATGGCAGTGGACATTTTCTGTGTGGGTAGGGGCATAAAAACGCCTGCAGATCATGAAATACTCACTGCCAACACATACAAGCAATACCATATCGTTACAATCGCTTCTTCTAGTCCTCAGTACTAGCTGTACAATCAGACACTCAAGACTGGTTTGCATTTACCACCAGCAGTAAGTTTGTTTAGAGACTGTCATAAAGATGGACCCATCCTGGTGCTCTACAAAGTACAAGCCCTGCCACTGGAATAACTACAAGCCCTGCCAGTGCCCCTTTAAAGTCACCCTCGTGAAATTGTATATGGGGTTGCTATAGTAATCAGCCTATGGAGACTTGATGGTATCTACACAGGGGCCATTATACTTGGCATCTTTTTAGGCATAACTAGTTTTGTTGAAACATGCATATTATACAACAGGCAATTAAATATGACACCTGAGAGGGCATTTTGACTTAAAAGTTGCCACACAAAGCTCTAGTTCACCCACTAAAAAGACAGTGGTTGCCACTCTGACATCACGATGAGATCAGCTTTGTGGGACTTTTGGTCAGAGAAATTCTTTTTTTTAAGAATGACAACACATTTTATTTGATCTCTTTTTTCATCGTTCATATTACATAAAACTGTTTAAACACTATGAAAAGACTTGAGGTAAAGCAGTAGGACAACAAGTCCATGAATGGAAGGAAAATTTGGTCGAACAGTTAGAAAGCACATGAATACAATAATATATCAACCTATATATGATATAAGAAACAATGCTCCAGCAAAAAATATACCCTGGTCTTACAGCGGTAAAATATGGTTAAATCAGGTTAAAACAAGGTAAATTTGCCACATTAGCCCTATAGAATAAAATTATGTACATGCTTATTTTACTTTACAATTTTACTTTACATTTTGCTTAACACAAAACCTGTTTAACCTTTATACTGTTGTCATGGTTGTTTTAACTGTTATATATTGACCAAATTTGGTGCATAGAAAATAGTATACCATAAAATACATACGACATCGTGACATACAGTATGAGTGGCATTGTTGTATGTTTCAACTAGGCCAATTATGATACAATCCACCAATGGGTGAAATTTAAGGTAATTTGTGGTGTACTGATTATAATTAAGACAAGTAGGGAAACTGTTGTGCAATTGGGATACAACTCTGGTAAATTTAAAGTAAACCTGTAGAACAATTAAGGTAAAACCATGATACAATTAAGGTAAAACTAATTGGTACAGCTTGAGGGTCGAACTATGGTAATTCCGTAGTCGACATATAGTAAATTTGAGATAAAACCAAGGTGAAGATGAAAATAGAATGTGATAAAAACCATGGTAAAATTGTTGTATGGTACAATGGAAAAACTGTGGTAATCCTCATCCATAGGACCAAAATACCCGTCAAATGTTGGGATTGTACCACAGATTACCATGGTAAAATTGTGGTATTTTGCCGTGGTTAGTGTGAGGTAAGTTTTTTTCCAAGGCTACACTTTATCTGCAGAGCTTGCATACTGTGTTGAAAGAAGATGAGCATTTCCTGCTCCTACATTTCAGGGCTATAGTAAAATAATGAATATTAAGTATGAGTTGTGAAATATATAGTATGACATGAACGTTTGTCACAAACCAAAGCAATGTACATCATTACGTGTACAAGCAGAGCCAATACGAAGTCCTAACAGCTGTGTTTTGCCGTAAGTTTATACGTTGATTATTGACAAGACTAGGGCATTTCCAATCGCAAATTTGGTATCAATCAAAAAAGCATAGTATAATTTAATCAATTATGCTATAAATGTGCATGTTTCTCCTGTAACGAAGTCAAGTTTACGGCAAATTTAACGGCACTTTTTGGAGCCATGAAAAAAAAGGCGCCAAATGCAATGGAGATTTATCAGAAATTACGGCAAAAAATAGAATTGTTTACCGTTTTATAACAAAAGATAAAAGTTGTGAGATTCAACTTACCGCGTCATGGTGGCTAGCGACACCTTCTTTTGCATTATTCAAACACTTAAGCCTGAAGGGTAGGTCTCAAGCAGTTTCGCGAAATTGTATACGTTTGGCAACATTTTGGGGGCGGGGCTACAAGAAAACTGCTCTCTGAGCTCATTAACTCGCGTATTGGGGAGTTACTGTTTATGTAAGTATTTTTTTGTTGTGAGTTCATGTTATATAGCGGTGTGAGTATTTCTTGAAAGATCCAAATTGAAACCGTTGCTAATACTGCTATACGGCGGTCTTGCGTTAACGTTTGGTTAGGATACACATGATTCAAGTCTGTGTCGAATGTGGTGATCAGTTCAAAATCCATAGGGTTTTATACATTTCGTTGCTTATAATGGCACAATGAAAGGAGATACAAACACGCTTGAGTGGAGTCAGCAAGCTAGGTAAGTTAAATGTATCTTCCATTTGTCCAAGTATCTTTTGTAACTTAACTACGATACTAATCTTGTGGTTACCATAAACGTGACTTGTGTTTACTCCGGCTCCTGTTTAGTTATTAAGTGTTAACGAGTTTTGGTTTGGAAAAAGAAAAGCTTTCGGTATGAGCAATTACTTTGTTGTACTCTGCAAACTCTTGAATGTATTGACAGTACCACATGGCTTACTACCTGTTCAATAAACTTACACATTTTCGTCAGATCATATAGCACTAAAATGTAATATTTTCTTCACTAAGGAAAGAGCAAATATATTAACGACTAGAACGGGATTCGAACCAGTGACTTTGGATTACAAGTCTAGTGTTCAATCATCTGAGCTATCCAGCCATTGGTAGCGATCTCTATTTAGCCATGTTTTTGCTATGGCGCAAGGCAGAGACCACGCCTACAAGAATTGGTAACATTAGAAAATTCATCTAATATCTAAACTAAAGTTGTTTGTTCGATGTTTCTTTGTTCTAGTACAATTCGTTCCATGCAGTTTACCCTATTGAAGGAGTCTATCCGTCTTACCGTATAACCTTACTCTGTGAATTAACGGATGCATTGACGGTCTTATAGGATGAGAAACCTTAAACTGGAGAGTAGTGCACAGCCAGGCACATATGGGTAACGAAATTTCCACATCCATAAACTGTTATTATGTTTCGTTTGACTTATTGCATGGCGGATTATCAAGAATTTGGAACTAAAATATGATCTTTCGATTTCTTGACAATCTCTTTACTGATCAAAATATGCAACTGAAAGATCTAGCACTTAAGTCGAGTGCAGTGTTTGTTACAAGTAAGCTGAAGTATACCAGTACTTTCATTAATACGATAGAGTATTTATTCCTTATATAACAATAATGCAACTGGACACAACACGTTTTTTCTTGGCCGTGTGATGTTTATAAATTATGAACAAGGTGTTGGATAATTGTTATTCCATTATTTAACATGTACTGCTTTAGATACTTTGAAATAGAAAATTCACTGTTCTCATGATACAATTTGGCTCCCCTTGGCATATTATATTTAGGCTATTAGTTCATGAAAACAGCATAGCACAGATGATAACCTAGGCCGTAACCCCTAACGAGAACACCCACCTCCATAAAAAATCCTATTCGCAGGGATACCTTTCCACAGAAATGTATAACAAAAGTGTGTTATAATATTTGGTGGAACATCATGCAGGAAGTACGATTTGATTATTGAATGATAAAATCTACCTCATTGGAGTAGCGGGGAGGGGGCGGGAGGAGAGAGGGAGGGGTTGGAGATGGGGGCTGGATGGGTTGTCGTTGTCCTATAAGGGACGTCTGGCGGGGTGCACAAGAAAATATATTGTCTGCTCAATTACGATGATTTGAGCCGCTGAACATTTAGTGGTGCGATTAGTGGTTTGTAACAGGGTTACGACACCACAGAAAATTTCTGGCAATTTCCATTCATGGAACTTGCTGAAATAAAAAATATAAGAGGAGTTTTGTTTTGTTACCTGTTGAGCTGATTAAACGCAATTTTGGGTAAAAGGAAGGTTGGCTTATGACACCGGCAGTTGGAGGACATGCCGATTGGTTTTTGTCATCGTATTACTCTTTGAGCGGGTGTGGGTCATATTTCATTCTGAGTAGGGTGGCTTCCTTTCAGAGCTACTTCGTCACAGGACATATTTGACAATGATGCATGACATTATAGTTAAAATAATTGGTTGGTTACTCAATGAAACGATCTTGCTCTATTAGGGGTGGGGGTGGGGGATTGCTTATCGAAATTTGTGTCTACCGGAGGCTTCCAATTACTAAATATACCTTGTATCCCTGCTCCAAGGACCTTGGAGGAAGTGTTTTTATGTATAGAGTGTATATCAAGAGGATATCTGTTTAGATGTATCTCAGTATAATTACATTATTATGTTCCAGAGGAGACTTTTTTATTTGGGATCCATGACAGACACAGCTGACATCAACAATGACTTGGTCATATATTCTACAGGGGTTTGCCATACGCTACCCATAATTTTAAATAACGATAAACGGAGTCTGGTTTTATTTCAAGCGACCGTGACCAACGGGATTACGTTAATAACATTATTGCATAAGAATTATTTCTCTTTTTAGTTCGTGAACGTAGGAAATTTACGTGAAATGCGACATTACATTTCGAGGGATTTAGATAATCAATTCTTAAATGAGACACAAGCCGTCCGGTAGAGTGTGTTAGTTTTGTAAGTCAAATTTGACTTCCCTTTATTCAAACTCTATTGTCCGGGCCTTAACTACTTTCGTTATGTTTACTTTTGTTCATTCACCTTCCAAAAGACACATGGTACGTTTTTGTCGCTTGCCCAATTATAGTTTTTCATCACGTGTCCATTGTCAAACGAACGACTAGTTTAATGGTAAAAATACTAACTGTAAAACCTACAATGTTGAACTCTCAAATTTCATAAGTAGAAAATATAGTTCCATGATAGAAGTTAAATATTCACTAAAATATCGGACAAAGATTGAGAAACAGTAAACCTACTAGATTTAACATGTGAACTAGATGACGATACAGCAACTTGGCCAGGTTGAACTGGGGAAACTGTGATAGTCATACAATCACCACAAAATAAACAAAATCATATCAATTAATTCTAAAATTCTAATCATAATTCGATTTACTAACTTTAATTTCGATCATTTCGGTAAATGAATGATCAACATCTGTATTATATAATCCATACCAATGTGACAACAAACAAGTTTACCAGTCTAAACAAAACTGGCTACACGTGTTGTTAGCATTGGAAATAGTCCGTTCTAGTTTAGTCAAAGAGAAAGCCAAGTCAATCCGTCATAGTTAGTACGCATTATCTGTTCTGGGATTTACTGAATGCATTCGTCCAAAGAGGTAGCACCAATGTTAACAGTGGTACCTGATGGACATCCTAAACAAGACATCGCCTTCTTGTTTGGTTGATATGATCCAATAGAACAAAAGCGACAGGCAACGTTTTCCAGTACGATCCTTTCTGGCATGGAACTATTAGAAAACAAAGAATGTAACAACGGGGTAAACATGAAATAGATTTGTTGCTATTGCAATCAATGAAGTTCCCATTGGGTTTTTACGAGAGCGCTGTTATATATAGATGATAGTGTGTGTGATGTGAAATCCTATAGATCTCTGAATCAAAGTACAAGAGCAGAACGCTATAGGTGATTGAGGCAACCCAAGCTTGCGCATTTTACCAAAATACAATTAAAGCCTTCAGTTTGACTTCAATCTTCAGACAGATGTCTCGAAAGATTAAATCCTCCATAATGACAGAACGAAGTTATGTACACATTTTGTTCGCTTCTGGCAGCCCCATGTGTATGATCGATGTTGTCATTATGTTGACTTTAATTGTTCTCTGTTATGTGATGACAAATGAAGCGATCACATATATTTATACACTCATGGGTGTACAGGACACCGTAAAATACAGCTTCCATGTACAAATATGTAGGCGGTAATGCTTGTATTTTATAATCCCTCCGTTTTATGCTCAATCAATGTATCAGCTACATTTGACAACATAACTACGAGAGTCGTGAGAAAAGAAATCGCCTGTTGAGCTTTTTTTACAACTGCAGACGTTTACTATTTATATAATGAATTCGGTTTCTGTAATGGACGGAGAATCTATTGTTGCAGTCGTTGAATTGTTCTAACCGGTTAAATATGTAGGTTTGATTAACAACTGATGACTTACAATTGTTGCTATATAAAAGCATTGGTGACACACATTTCTAAGAATTGTAGAAACAACTTGCGTTTTGATGGATATATAAATGCAGATAACAGTGTGACAGCTAAGCAAATATTCCAAATGTTACTTTTATTTTGGAATGAAAAATCAACAAGGAGATACAAATATAAAAATAACACTTTTGAATAACAGATTGCCAACGTCGCTATATAACATCTGCTATCTACTTCTCTCTTTGGAAGATCTGAGGGTTTAGCTTGTCAAAATGGATTGAATCAATCCAATTCATCTCTAGAATCCTGGTATTATCAGGCAAAACCCTTAGAAGAAAGAGAGGGAAGGACGTGCAACACTAACCACATCGTAACTCCACTATGTCGTTGTAGGTACCGTCTGGACAGATTGGTGTTATATCGGTATATATAGAGTCGGTATCCACATTATAAACCTGACCCTTAATGTTCAAGGAACCGTATCCGTTTGTGTCAGAAATAAGAAAATGCCATAGAACAGGGGCGGCGACAGTAGCATTTATGTCTCCTCTTGCTGTGAATAAAGAAATCAATACTTAATAGCGTATGTGTTAGTACCAAAAACAAATATTTGATCAATTGTTGTTGTCTGTTGATTTTTATTAAACTGAAATCAAAGCTGAGGAATTTCAAGTAATATAGTTTGACTTTATGTGATTTGATACATTAAACAATATTGTTTTGCAATTAATGATATGCTGTGACATGTAGTGTGGTATTTTTTTCGCAATAGTGTCAAACTGTTAAGCAGCGCAGATCTTAGTCGATATATACAAACGGTTATGTTACAAGTGCACTGACGGGGTTTGGGCCAGGCGACGATATATTAGAGAAGCATTCCAAACAAGTAGCATATTTCATCACTCTTGCATAACGTAATAGCTTTACTTTCCTGGTACTATTATGCTTTTTCGTCTTGGTCTTTGATATGTTAAGACTGACATATCGTGTATTTTTCCGCAAATGGGCAATTTTCAAAAGCGCAAGGTACGTGCTCCGTGTTTAAGATTGTACTCAAGTTTAATATATCTCCATTGGAATAGGGATGTCAAGATAATTTAGAAAAATAATTGGTAAGGAATACGTAGTAATCGAAAGGATTCAGACAGTTCATAAAATGTTCTTCGCAAGATAACTGACTAAACAGCTTGACAAGAAAGATCTCTGAAACAATCTTAATCATTGCTTTTGAAATATCTTACTGCCTTTTGCATCGTAAGGGACTGTCATTGTTACAATCTTTCTAACGCCTTTGATCTTTGAAAATCTCTGTCTTCTATTAGGACAACCCTCTACATTGACCGTTTTGTCATTACATAATCCAGGGCAAATATCGTTCGCCCACTTCTTTATCTCTCTCTTCACTTTCCTTTGGTTGGCCTTGGTGCAGGAAAGTTCTGGGTATGTGCTGTGATACGTTAGGGTGACTTTATCCGTTATTTCTGGTTCTACGACAAACAGACAACGGACGTTCTCTAACTTTACATTGTGCATACTAAGATCGGAACTACTCTGAGCGTAAAAATGAGCTTCTTACAATAAACTCGCTATGAGAGCACTTGTTAAATTATGTTCCTAATCATCCAAATTTCCTTTATATCATAGAAATATGGTTTTATGGTTTCATTAATAAACCAGAGCAATAGATTGACACTTGTTCTTGGAGAAAACGAAGAGGTTTGGTGTGATTTATCAGAATTAACCAGAAAACGTCATGCAGGCTGTGGCAGTTTCATTGACAAAGACAGAGAGGTGAAAGCTGGTTAAAAAGTTTGCGAACTTACCTACACAACTAGGTAAAATTCTGTTTCGGTTTTTACGTAATTCATGGTTCCAAGAACATGAGGAACTTGTACCGCAATTGTACGTGGAAAGGGTTGCAACACTCGGCAGGTTGTTTTCATTACAATGATGGGTACAATTAAAAAGATGTTCATCATTATCATCGCACTCTATGAATCCTCTATGAATCCTGCATGAAAAAGAGTAATCAAATCGATTACAACAAGAAATACTAGATCACAGAAGGATATACTTCCTATGGTTCTGATAATTAATTATGTAATTAGGTAATTGACTAAGTGACGTACATAGCCAGGTCTATCATGCCACGTGACCCGTTTTTGAAGTCAGCATATTTACTTAAATTATATTATGCAAATGAGAACCACTATTATGTGTTAATAGGTCCCCGGACCTTTTTTCAACTCCGGGACCTATTGCGGTATCCCCCTTGCATACACACTGTTTTAAGGTGGTATATGGCTGAATATACTGAAGAAATCTCAAAGTCTGTCAACGAATTAACAAACAAAGGACAATAAGGTAGTGTCCATGAAAGAGCAATTGGTGTCACTAAAGTACCTTTGTTTTATACACAAGTTATACAAATTCAAACAACAGAAATACTTACCATGGCATGCTTCTTCCTCAACTAGGGGTCCTTCACAATTACGTCCACCTCCAGAGGGCCGTGGGTTGCTACAGGTGCGTGATCTGCTCATCTTACCCCATCCACATGTCTCACTGCAGGCGCTCCAACTGGACCACTCACTCCATCGACCATTGACTAAAAGATAATACAAGCGGTTAAAAATATGATAATTATAAAAAATTGCAAGTTTATTCAGATAAATGTTATAAACTAGTTTCTGGAAAATTCAATATAGCCCGTTAGTAAGAGCCCCGCACCCCCACCCCGGCCCAACAACGTTGGACAATTGAGTTAGGCTTGAGTTTCACATCCAGTGGGTATGCAGGTAAAGCTTATGGAAAAAGGTGAGACCATGACACCTAGTCTCCGAGCGAGATCAGGTGGGTCTTAATCGTTAGACCACCTTGTGTTTGAAATCTGTTGCATTTCGAAGCCATTACAAAATAAATTATAATGGCTTAAAAGATTGGTCTTCGTAGATATATTCTTACCAATGAGTGTTTCGCAACGGGCGCCTGTGGCCGTTGATGGACATTTACACGTTAAGTTAGGCCCGTGACATGTACCTCCATATTCGCAGTAACCATCTGTACACCCATCGAATAGGCCTATCGGAAAAAAATATCTACGTAAGCGAGAACTACATAATGTTCTCGTTTTATTGGTACTACATTACACACTAATATCACTAATATATATATGTG
>JXUT01148055.1:0-10218 GCA_000934455.1 Apostichopus parvimensis | reverse complement strand
TGGAGGGGGGGCAGATCTGAAATAATGTATGATTGCAGAAACCAGATAGGAAATACCCAACATAATATGACCAAAAAATAAAAGTTATGGCTAAGAGCAAAAATATTTAATTTGATAACCAAGTCAGTTTTCCGTTGTTCATTTACTCACTAGTTAAAATAATGATGATTATTATTTTTATTTAACTAGTTAGCGGTTACAAATCAAAGGTATAATGATATAATTTGCTTTCAAAACTGTTTAATTGCCTCCTGTTTGGTTTCTGCTATTGAAGTGCACATGTATCTACTGTAATTAAATTTTACTTAAAAGTAAAGCAGCAAAACAGAAAAAGGGTTAGTATTTACTTATTAACAAATCTTGCAGAGTTACAGAAACTTGCGATAAATTGGTCAGAATAACTATTCTATCCACCACCTCTTCAATTTTGTTGAATTTAATTCGCTCCTCGCTTACCTGTCCCAACAACAATGGCACTCTTGTTCTACCGTGCCTAGAATGAACTCTCTGGTCAATGCCCTTCCCTTCCCATTCTACCATCCAAAGTGCCAGCATCGTATGTTTTTCGACTGGATTAATCTGTACGTAATTCGTTCGGAATTGTGCTAAGTATCCTTTTTGCATTTTGTTCGATTTTGTTCTGCTCATTGGAAAACGCACCAACGGAAGGTTCAATATCTCCAAAAGTTATCTGTTACTCATAAACAAACACACTCTTCTAGCTGCAGGAAGTACTGTATACCAGGGCACTCCATAAACTAGTAAAAGGCTGATCTGCACTCACCTTGACACCATTTTAGGCAGAAATGAAACATTTGATAACTGTTCACTATGTGGAGTGAGTAGTATCTTGGATGAATCATGTGGGAAGTACAGTAGTGTATGATATGAATATGAAAATTCCAACCAACTGAATTATACTGTTACAGGTGTTAATACTTCTATTATATATTACCTTGAAGAGAGAGAGACAGAGAGATAGATAGGTAATTACCTCATCCAAGGTTACTTATTATAAACAAGGAGGTCACCACAGGTTAAAAAAAAATATCCTAAAGTCTCTAAACCTATCCAGTCTGTTTTGCATATGGCACGGTCAAGTTGAAATCATATTTGACGTTTTTTAGAGGAAAGATAAGAAAACATTGATCTGAACCAAATCTAAATAAAAAAAAAATAAAAAAAACCAACAACAACATATTACACCAGGGATATGACATTAGGAATCAATTTCAAAGGTTTGCAAACGAAGCTATAAATTATATAATGGTTTAATTTTTGATTCCTGCATTTTCCTTCCATATATATTGGGTGGAACAGTTAAGTAACTCGCTAATTATGACCAAGCAGCCAAGTGATTGTGACCGCATCGATGCCTCGTCAGTGAGATTGATGGGTATCCAATTATGCACGAATAGCACATGTATGACTGAACCAGATGGCAGGCAGAAAGATACAACCAAACACAAACTACAACTTGAGAGCTGAGGCTTGGAAAGCTGGGGCTTGGAAGAGCTGCATTTTGAATTGGGTTGAAACCTTTGTACCACTCTATAGCCAAGCTGTGTAATATTTATAAATGATCTACCCTTTCTCCTCTCCTCCCTCTCCAAAATCTAATTAATGCATCCATTTTGACTTAAATGCAATCTGCACAGAGTAAGCAGAAGTTATGAATACATATGGACCATATGAATACATTTGATCATGATGCCGTGTTGTATGGTTGTTTGTGTGTATGTGTCGCTGAAATGGCTTGTAAAAATGATAACTCAATATTCTAAAGGTGGATGGACTTTGTATGTAGATGCACCATATTGAATTCTTAGTTGCTATTGTGTTTGGCTGGGATCAAAAGCCATACCAGGTCACCACAGGTGAAACTTTGAAAACCTTGTAAATGCAACATCTCAAGAGGGAAAGATTTGAGGAATCTCATATTTGACATGTGGATGTTTCATATTAAGTAGAAGAACCCTATTTATTTTGGTGTAGGCCAATGTCATTTGAGGCCACCACTGATCAAACTTTGAAAACCTTGTGAACAAGATAACTCAATATCACAGAGTTTGCATGGACTCTAAACTTGGCATGTATATATATATGCAAAATATTTACTTCTTGACTGCTATTGTTTTTGGTTGGGATCAAATGTCATACTAGGTCACCAGAGGTCAAACTGTAACTCAAAAAGGTCATGGTGGATTAATTTCGTACTTGATATGTGGATCCGTCTCATTGAGTACAAGACCACTATTATTTTCTGTGAAGTTCAGTGGTCATTTGGGGTCAATAGACTTCAGTCTAAAAACTATTAATCATGATAACTCCAAAATTAAAGCAACAATTCACCTGTGAATTCATCAATGCTATGATTTTCTTTTGGTGAACATAGTTTGGCCAAATTCAGTTCAGCTTAGTTTTGTGAATGTGCTCTATAATTGTTCAGCAAAACATACAGTCGTCCAGGAAATTAAATTTGCTTCAATATCAAGTGTTCCTTTAACACACTCATGCAAGCCCTTATCAGTTTTATCCTCTGAGCTTCAATAGGTTAACAAGACTCTTCTTTCTGGATATTGAAACATTTTGAAATAAAAATTTCATACTGTATAATTCTTACCAGTGGATTAAATGGTTGATGCCCCACATGGGAGTGCTACAAATCAGACCTGAAAATCTCTGATCTTTTCTGGTTTCACACTTAATTCTTGGACAAATTTAACTCACTTGCTCTACATCAGTCAGATAGTAATGTGGAATTTTGAGAATGGCAAGGAATCACAAAGCCGACTATCTTTCTGGTTCATAAATTCTTACCTTTTGCATTTACATTTTTTTAAAATCAACAAGGAAGTATGGTTTTTACGTTCTCCTTCTTAACTCTTCTAGACATAATACTGTGAATACTGCAACCAAAGCCAAGCTCATTATCTTATATCTAGATATTTCTTGCCCAGGAAACCTGAAACCAAAGGGAACAGAACATTTGGTGATTGGAGAGAGCAGGAACTGTTGACAAAAAGTGTGTACTATATAGTGTTTCTTTGTATCTTTGTTTTCAACAAGTGTTCTTTATCAATGTGTTAGGATGATTAATAGCTCTTACCCTGGAGCCTACAGAGTCTACAACTTGGAGCTATAAGGCTCAGATACCAAACAGTTGCTGGTACCTTCCAGTTGGGTTTCTTTGTAGTCAGCCCATGGCCTCTCTGTTGTAAGCAGGCAGGCTATATAGCAAGTGCATACACATATTTAAACAAGGTACAAGAAAGACTATGTTTTATCGTGAAAGTCAGACTGTTGATTGTACTACCAACACAATACATGACCTAAGGTATCATAGAAGCTGATAATGCAGAAGCCAAAAATAAATAATGTCAAATTGTGGACCCACCCTTCTCTGATTAACAGATACAAAAGAGAAGAAATCATTAAATACATGTTCATGAACACATTTCTCTCTGTAAAAATCTTATATTTTGTAATAAAAGTTGGTGAAGACAATACCGTCCTAAGTTTAAACTTAACTATTAAAGCATGTTGCTAGGGAGTATTAATTGACTCTGCTGAGTCTTTGACGATACTCCTGAGCAGTTTCTGCTCTTTGTTAGGGTATTCATGGCGGACAGCATCAGATAGGAAGGTACTGCCTTGTGAAGAGGGATGCATGCAATGTAGTACAGTACTGTGCATTTGATGTATAGGCCTGTTAGGATATAAGGCAAATTTGCGTTAAAAGGAGATGTGGAAAGTTTAAACATTCTATCTAGAAGTTAGAAGCTATCAAAAGTATATATGTACTGTGGTTCCATCTCATTAGGGTGACAATTCATCCAGACATGGGACTGAGATAAGTTTGTGACCATGCTAGACAATATCCTGTAAAATATCATTTATGGCAATATATATAATAGACTACTTTTGTGTAATCTTGAGGTAAATTAACAGTACATGTAGTATGGTGATCTTATAATGGCTGGAATCAGTTAATCAAAGGGACAATCAAATCAACTGAAACATTCAACACCAAAACATACTGTAGTAACATGCTATGTACAAACGTTTCCATATGGTGAAATGTTAACCAGTGTATGCGCAGTCTGTGTATGAACAATATCTTGTGAACCGCCAGGTTCTAACTTTAATTTGCATGAGTACCATGCCTTGTTTGTTCTTCCATCTAGGTATACATTAGATTTAATGCATATATTGAACAATTTTTGTTAAGCTAATCTCTTAGTGGGTGTCACTTGACATTTAGGACTGTATAGAAATTTATAGTTTTATGATTAAAGAAGAAAGGTTAAAATGACCTTCTCAGAGAGATATTTACCCAGTGAATATCATTTAATGAAATGTTAAGTACAGTGTAGGTGTGTTTGTATAGAAGTAATGTGTACTACAGTGAATGACATAGTGTTAATATTCTTTTTCAGTAGATATTGCTTAAGTCCTTCCCCAACCCCCCTGCCTACCACTCACTTCTCCCTATCCCCTGCCAACCACCCATTTCTCCCTATCCCCTGCCTACCACCCATTTCTTCCTATCCCCTGCCTACCACTCAACTTCTCCCAACTCCCCTGCCTATCATTCAACTTCTCCCAATCCCCCTGTCTACCACTCAACTTCTCCCACCCCCTGCCTTCCACTCAACTTCTCCCAACCCCCCCCTTCCACTCAACTTCTCCCAACCCCCCTGCCTTCCACTCAACTTCTCCCAAACCCCCTGCCTACCACTCTACTTCCCTAAGATACAGGAAAATTGCCGATATTGGCAGAGTGTTCATTGCACTTTTGCCTAGCCAGCCAAGTTGTAGATGAAAGTAAGGAAGACCATTACCGTCGCTGCATCCTTCTCATCTTTCTTCTCCTCCATCAGACTTCTTCATCTTCTTCATCTCCATGCTCCTGTCTCTACTTCTCCATCTCCTCCTGGAGTAATATTTCTGTCAGTTAGGCCTTACGCATGTTCAAAACAAATCTGCGTTGCAATTAATTTGAAATGTCTCTGTGTAAACAAACCTTGTTAGCCAGGGAGCATTTTTATGGACTCTTCCATAAACTGCCTTCTACCTTCTTATAATTCCTTTGTGTATCTCTTTAATTACCTAAAAGACAGCATTGTTGATGAAAAATGAACTTTTTGCAACTTGGAGGAAAAAATATGACACAGGTTTTTTTTTTTTTAATCAACATGAAATTCTAAGGTTTAAGGAAATTGGCTTTACACTGTGAATTTTACCTTGCCATCAAATTTGAAATGGATTAAAATGATTGCTTATGTTGCCAATGTGATGTTTCCTATTTGAAAAATATAACTTTTGTGCACACAAGAGTTAGGTAGTACTAGATTATTAACTCCAAGGAAGAAATGTCAACCACACTAGTCTTGTTAACATACAAGGTAGTAGGTGACATTAAGATATGTCGATAGTTAGCCAATATCCCTGCCCCCTCCCCTCCTCCTGAACTATCTCTCCTTATTTAAGTTGCCACCATCTTGTCCTGTTTGTTAGACTTCTCCTCCCTTACCTCTTTCCAATCATATGTATGCACTTTCCTATCTACCCAAACCACACGACTGGAATCGTTTTTGGCACTGAGCTCCCCTATATCCCATTTTCAGGACATGGAAAACTTTCTACTCTGTATGAATCTGCCATTCAGAAGACAACTACGAGAATTTGCTGCAGACTTTGCTTGCGAGAATTTGGTCACTTCGTTTCTACTTCAATGATCCTCTTCCAGCGCACGATATAGGGGGCATAGTGCTAAAACTTTTCCTTTCATGTAATTTAGGTAGATAGGAGAGTGCATATGTAGATTGGATACAGTTAAATATCGTCGCTTGCAAATGGCCAAACTTGTTAGATTTGGGGAATATTTGTCTAGTTTAGTCATTTTCAAATGAAAGAAAATAATTATGACCCACGATAGGATCATTCCCATTGGATTTTCATACAAAATGAGCTATATCCAAGAGGGGACCTGCTAAGATTTTATGAAAATTTGTTGATTTTGTGCAACATAATCGAATGACGGCAATACATAATTACAATTCTGTTAATTCAGGCTTTGATAATTAACATAGTTTCCATGTCCAAAATGTCATGCGTCAAATACTCAAAGTGTTGAACTTGAAGCATGTTTTGTGTCATTGACTGTGTTGTAATAGTTGTTAATACCATGTCTCCTCCATTAATACTGCACAGATCCACAGGATAATATGCACTGAACATGACATCCTCAGCTTTTGACACAAAAAAATATCGTCGATCAAATTTAAGGATTATAAATTTGATGTCCTATATATTAAAGTTATTGGTTATTATGGTTTCTGTGCACGATAAATAAACCTATTTTGCATTTGTGTAAAGTTTGTCCAAAGAGATTGGGGGGCTAGTTATCATTTTATAGTGTAGTATATACAATTGGAACAGTTTTTATCTCTTGTGTAACATTGTGGAGATATTAAAGCAAACTCTAGATGTAGACAATTTTATTTCATTCCTAGCATACCTGTCTCGCCACAACCTAAGCACTCTTGTTCTAGGCACGGTGGAACTATAGTGCTAAGGTTGTGGGGAGACAGGTGAGCTCCTGACTCGTAAATATCTAAAACCAGTAAGTTTGTGAATAATTACACACTCAAACACACACCTATCTATGATTGCTCTGGTTGTGAAAGGAAACTCTTCAGCTTGAATGAAGAAGTAAAAGGTACTTTGTAGCTGCTATGGTGTCGGTCACAGATTTAATACCTTCGGAAGAAACATTTGAAGGGTGCTGACAGTTAAAGCTTGAAAGGATTTTAACTTTGGATACTAACAAGGATGGAAGGTGCCTCTATTGCCTGAGAAATAAGAGGCTGCAACAAAGGATCAGGATGAAGGTAAATTGAGACTTAAGGCAAAAGCAGTACCGATCGATGAGATGTTTCTATTTAGAGGAGTATATATGTGTTGTATTCCAATGGAAAGAGAAAAAAATTGGATGTATTCCAAAAGGAAAATTTTCAGTTACTGAAAAGTAATTATAGTTCAACTTTTTAAGTTGCAACTATTCCAGAATCCAGATGATACAAAATAGGTGGCGGTCTGTAGGAATTTTACGGCTTTTCAAACAAATTCCCATTTTTCTCATATATATGGTCAGGACTTATGACAAGTTGTTGAAATAATGCATATTGTCAAATTCTAGGCTATTTGATAGCTCATGTGCTCAAATATAACACACTGTTTGGTCCTTTAAATGGTTGGCTGCAGGTATGCTGACTTGTATACTAGGGATGTATGGACTAGTTAATGAAGTAAGATATTTAGGTTGGGCCATGTCACTTCTTGTTTGTTGATTCAAGAAATTAAGTAATTTGTTTGACGGACATTCTAGACGCTTTGGGTGGTAGAATAAGAAGGGGGGTCACTGACCGGAGGCGTCCGGTCATAGAGGTTGCGCAGTGTTAGCAGGTCACCAGTTCACTCTGGACACGTTAGAATGATAGTGCTGAGGTCGTGAGGAGACAGGGAAGCTTGTCACTCGTAAATATCCAAACTCGATAAGTTTTGGATGTCACTTCTTGCTTGTTGATTCAAGAAATTAAGTAAATTGTTTGAGAAATCCAC
Organism: Apostichopus parvimensis; assembly: GCA_000934455.1. Taxonomy (NCBI): domain Eukaryota; kingdom Metazoa; phylum Echinodermata; class Holothuroidea; order Aspidochirotida; family Stichopodidae; genus Apostichopus; species Apostichopus parvimensis. Next base: position 2,592 of record JXUT01148055.1, on the reverse strand, counting down.
ATTTTCCGGTTCACTCTGAAGTTTACTTTATTCCTCTAACCCTGTCTACACTAATTAATGCATTACATACATCCATCCTATCAGAAATGGTGATATCTTTCAGAGGGGTAGGTCATATCCACAGAAGGTAGGCATAGTGAACCAAAAGTGGGTCAGTGGGTCAGTGGGTCAGTGGGCATTTTAGGTCAGTGGGAATATAGTCCTAAAACTGCTATCAATGGGGAAGTGCAATTGTTAAGTTGAGACAGGTAAGCAACCTTATCTCAAAATATCCCAGGCAGTGATTTTGAGGTTGTCACAGTAAAGCTATATTATAAACCTATAACAGCTTTAATATTAACACTTGCTCCTATGGCAAACCTGTATGTACCAGGACTAGTAATTTATAATGAATGCAGTTTTGTATTGTATACAGGTCAGGTTTTTGATTTTCATCATTAAGAAAAAAGTGCAATCTACACCTATATATGTTACTGGGTAATCAGGTCAAAGTTATCACCATAGCAACATAGAAGATGTAGACTTGATACCAGATCTTTGGAAGGCCGGAAGTGTATTATTAGTATCATAGAAAAAGAAAGAAAAACACCATATAACCTAAAAGGGATCTATGCTTTAAAGCAGCTCATGCGAGCCGATTTTGATAACTTTTACGATACTAACATGACCCCAGAAGACAATGACAATGTTGATCATTTAAAGCTAGACCAGGCAACTTTCAATTCTTAAGACAATAAAGTTTATTAAAAATAAGTTAATTTTTCAAATTGAACTACATAAAGAAAGAAATATCTCTGTACTAAACAGAATGTTGATGATGGAATGGAATCATGAATTACTTTGGTGAAAAAAATGTAGAAGGACATCTTAGTTTGATCAATCTTAGAGTAAATACTGGGTAAGTATTTGTAAAACACTGCAACCAAACTGAAACAAAAACTACTTCAAACTTGCTGGTTAACATATATAGTAGCTTGAAAAAGTCGCAATCCACCATCACTGTAGCCATTGGCTCAGTCTGTCTTCATCTCCTCGCGTAGGCCAGGTACCTGTGCGCTGAGTCCAAAACTAAGTGTGGATCAAAATTTGTCTGCAAAGGAAGATTTTTGCCAAATTTAGATCATATGTGAAGTATGATATTATTTCAAGAAACGGAGGTTCTATTTAAAGAGTATTTGATGAATAGAGCAATAAACGATACAACCCTCGACCAATTGCTTTAATCCGAGCTGCAGAAGCACCACTTATCTCCTCCTTGTCAATTTGTCTCGTTCTTCCTGTCATTATTGTGAAATGTCTTCCTGAATTAATTACTACTGTACCCTTTATGATTTATTGTTCGGGTCATTTTCATAATGCTGGGAATGGATGGCTTCTTCTTTTAATTGGAGAACACTGTGGTGCTATAGTGCCGTAACCTAACCAGTACTCGTGCTCGTGCTGCTGGTAAAATTTATGAAAATTTCCCGGTCCGTGTACTACAGTCATTACATGTTCTTCCTGGACTGTGACTGAGACATACATACAACAGTTGCTATGCTCTGCAAGTAATTAAATTATTCAGGTTAGTTCATATAGTATAATTCCACCTGTCAAATGCAATCACTTTAAACCAACTCAGCTAGGTCATAATATTAAATCTTTTGGAGCATGCTTTCTTTATTTTGGTGAAATTTCCCAGTCATTTATCAATTTATGCTTATCTCCCGTTGCCGTGGTGATCCATCAGACAGAAGGAGCAAATCTTTGGTTTCTTTCTTTCTTTCTTTTTTCTCCTTGTTTTTGGCCAAAGATGGAAGAGGATGGAAAATCAATTTGATGACTTTGCCTTGTTTGATTAATCTGATCGTTTTAGTTAAAACTTGCTCTTCTGTACCTTAGAAAAACAAACTCCAGAATTGATTACTTCATCCTGGCTTGATAAAGATGTAAAGCAACTTGATTGATTCTCAGTTTTGACAAGTCTGTATCAAGAGTAAACAGCACAATAAAACATTTCTAGTGATAGCATTATTCAGGTATTATTAGATTTTTAAACCAATCTTCAAAATGCCTCAAGTGTTCAGACCTTGTCAACAAATTTTACCACAAAATTTTCATAAAGGTCCACAGTTAGTTCTAAGAATGGATAGATTTGTTAAAAGAGTAAACTAGTCAGTGACCTATTGCACATGAGAATTCAAAAGTGGTTCAGGGGAAGGGAGGATAGGAAGGGGATGGGGGGTGCTTTAGAAGGGAAGAGTTTGGGGGGTTGGGGGTTCTTTAGAAGGGAAGAGTTGATCAGGGTCTCCTGTGTACTATAAAATGGCTATCCAATTTATCTTCAATTTATCATATGTGCCAGGGTATGTAGATTAGACAGATAGCCAGACAGTCCTTTTAGTGTATAATGTACTAGATTGCTTTACAGTACCGTAGAGCATCATAGTACAGTAAAACAGACACACAGAAAATAGTAATGCTTGACAGATACCTGTATCCATTCTTTATCCTAATTTTATTGGCCAGTCAGATCCAGAAAATGCGTATTTTGCTGGTCTCCATATATGTTCCGTTTGCACTAAAAATATGGAATCATACAGGATTTTTTTT
>JXUT01148053.1:0-17307 GCA_000934455.1 Apostichopus parvimensis | reverse complement strand
ACTTTTGACACGGTGCCCATGCTAAACAGGAAGTACAACAATTACTTGCCATGAATTAATGAACTTGATTCTATTCTCTATATTACTTGGAAACATTTTAGCACTGTACACCCATTAACCCACTTTGTGGGTCACTTACAAGTTATAACTACCTAGATTCCTTCCAATTCTACCATTCTGTAGTCTTACAAATTCAGATTGCAACACCTTTCATCCACTAACATTTTGTTGGTCTTTCTAATCTGGCATCAAGTTTGGCCAATCAAATCTGACCCCCTCCTCCCCCATCCTGCTCCCATCTCCTCTCCTGTCACCTCTCCCATCCCCTTTACTTTACCTGCCCTCATTCCCCTTCCCTCCTTCCCACATGGTAGGAATTCTTTATTTATGTTAGGAGCAGCTCAGCAGTTAATAACCAGAGAGCTCCGACAATGAGGGGTACCCATTTTTTGGCACTAGAGAGAAGTGTGCTAGTACTGTAAAAAAAACAATGCACCAAACATTGTATACTGAAACAAATTCTCAGCTGAAATATTACATCCTATAATTGTTTGGGGTTAATTTTTACTGATTTACAATTCAGTCTGAAGATGACCTTGTTTCAGTTGTTTGTAGTGTTATATATTGAATCATACTCTATAGAGAACTGGACAGGGATCAACCAGACTGCATAAAATCACAGCATGTTATACTGTACTGTAGAACACAGAAGTAACCTTGTAATACTGCACTTTGCACTCTCATCATAAACAAAGCAAAGCACAGACTTTCTCGCAGCACGAGCTGAGCACCAAGGGGACATCAAACAGAAAATAAACAAAGGGAAAGAACCACCAGACACATATTGCAAAAAATTATTTGGAATAAAATATTTGAGCTAAATTAAATTTTAAGTAAGCAGTAGAAAGTCAGTAACAAGCCATTTGGGAGGGGGGGTGTAGGAGAGGGGTCATGAAACCTGGTAACATACTACATCATTTTTAATTTTCAGAGTACAACTTAAGTTGACACTTCATACAGGTTGTTTTTTCTTCTGAAATGTGAGAATTTTTTTATATAATATATTGTAATTATTTCACTGAAAGTCTTGAGTCAATTGCAATGGCATGAACCTGCACAAGAGAGGGCTAAACCACTGTACAGCATCGCACTGTACTGTACATCACCAGCAAACTTGACTTGATTCAATCAACCTATCAATAAATCAAAGTCAACAGAATCAGCTGGGTTTAAAGCCAAAACGAGTGAACAGGGAGTCAAATCCACTATTTGTGGGCTAGTCCTAAGTCAACAGTCCCTCTCTCCTGGCTCCTTTCTCTCTCAGTTCCCTTTCCCCCAACCCTTTCCGTTGGCAAAATTTGCTGTCATTGAAAATGTAATATCGCTGGCTTTTTCCTCATCTGTTTTTTTTTCTTTTTCAGTATTTATGCAGAAGTACCCAGGTAGAGGTCTTCATTCCCCATTAAGCACAGTAACTTTTCTTCAGTCTGCGGTTTGTTTTCCTAAAGCATCTTTAAGAGAAATGATTCTTTATTTGATCATATTTCACAATGAGTTTGACACTTTTCTTCCGATTAAATGGCCGTTGGTGGCAACAAGCAGTTGGAAAGGCTACATCACTAGCTGCATTCCCTTGTGCAGTGTCTGTGTTTCATTTGTTCAACTCCAGTACATCCCACCTTGGGAACTACTGAGATGTTTGATACTGTACATGTACATATGTACTGTAACATGCTGTCATGGATGGTCAATGAATGTACTGTAAATCAATACAAAGTTAATTGTCATTTGGATATAACTATACAATCAACATCATACTGACAACTAAACACAAAAGATAAAAAAAAGCCTGCCACTCGCCATTTTTCACCCATGGTACTACTGTAAAACAAGAATAACAAATCTGAAAATTACTCCTGAAACACACTTGGTAAACTACAGCAGAGTATTTTTGCCAAACGGTATCCAATATATTACAGCTTTGCATGCATCTTTGTCTTTCGTCAAAATAGTTATGTTTGACATAAAACATGACATTGAGTGTACTGTTAATTTCATATTTGCATCAATTAGGGCAAAACATTTTATTAACATACAAAAAGGATTTGTTTTTTTTATATATTTTTTACATTTTCACAAGAAATTCTATTTTAGTAATGTACATTCTACATGGTAGTTTGCAGATTTTTGGTTCTATCAATCTGTAAGTTGTTAATGTGATATGTCTTCCAAACTCTGTAGTACGTTTATGAAACTGACTCGAGCTAATTGGATGGATACTATGTCACTACAATTCATGTGTTCACTTTATGAATATGCAACGACCAAGATCTATAAAGAATTATAATCCTAGCAACAGTGATGACATTTCAACCACAGAGTGCCACAAAGCTATTTCCTTATTATAATTGTAGCCAAGTGTATGAACAATATACACTACTGTAATATCTGTTAACCTTGTACAAAATGATGCACAGTATATGACATGTATGATGTCGTCACCAATACAGCAATCTTAAATCCATACACTGTCGTACTTAACTGTAGACATTGAGTCACACCATACACAATAGCAAGGTGGGTCATAATTTTAGATTTAACTTACTCAAATCGATCTTTTTCAAGAGTTAAAGTGTTAAGGGAGCATCAGTACAGGACAATTAAAGCATCTAACATTATACTCCGAAGTGAGGTTGAGTTTTACAAGTCAGATCATGTAGGCTTTTAGAATTTATATACATGTTGCTGTACTCTCAGTAATGTTATTTCCTCCATCCTAGCAAACTCCTAACAAAGATCTGAGTACTTTCGAAGCTCCATTGCAATGTTTCAGACATATCATAAAATGTATGGATATTAAAATTATATATACTTTATGTATCCTGTGTAATATGTACATCTATATTGAAATCTTCAAAAGTCATTTTCGCATTGTAAGAAGGTGTAAACTGATGATCATGGGTATTATTTGCAGGAATATACTATACATAAAATAAAACACCCAGTATAAAATGATTTAGCTTCGGTGTTTGAGCAACTGTCTTTGGATAGTAAACCAGGGAGTTGTTACCATATGTGGAACAACTTCCTGATTATACAGGTCAGAGACGGCCAAACATATTACATTAACCTCTGGACAATATTGGTATATAGTGTATACATGATACTAGTATTTTAGAACATATGTGTAACTTGAGATACAACAGAGGCTGACACCAGCTAAGTTTTCATTTGCTGGTATTTCCTTCACTTTATATTGAAGGTCTAAAGGATAATTAAATCATTATTATTGGTTTATGCGATCAAGATTCATGATTGTGGTGAACAGCTTTCCCATACAGCTAGAAAAGCCTTATTTCATTTATTGAGAGATACCACAGTTTAACGTACCTTCACATACAGGACCGAAGACCCGAACAAGCCTTGCTGTAAATGTTGAAGGCAGTTATTCATCAAACACTTGATTTTAAATAATTTAAGATCATGATTGGATTTCCTTCATTTACTTTGCTCCTCGCTTACCTGTCTCCTCACAACCTTAACTCGTAGGACTTCATTCTACCATTTAAAGTGTCATCACAGATTTCTTGTGGAAAAATTTCCCTTGGATTTCGTCTTGGTTATATTTGCGATCGTTGGAAGTTTTCTTTCGTTGGATTCTTAGGAGTATTAGCAGTCTTTTCCAGCCCGATAAGTATCCTTTTTGTTGAAAGGGAGGGTTTTGGGGACTGTTTTTCCTAGTGCGTTTCCGCCTTTAGGTTTTTTTTGCGGGGGTAACAGTTCCGCAAACTGCCTAGGTTTTCCCGCCATTTTTCCTTCCCCACGCTACAGGCGTGTCGTTGTATTTTCATGTTCATAGCATGTTTACTTGTATTTCTATTCGCTATTCCTATCTTCACGGTCATTCCGTGTCTCAAATCACAGATGGCTGTTGCTGCACCCTCTCCAAAAATTCCCAAATTTTTTGTATGATTGGAACACCATGAAATAAGCATATTCTGAAAATATCAGTTGCATTGCTTCACAATTGGCCGATTTATCACACTTTGAAATTCCGCAATTTGTCGCCACCGTAGCATTTTGGCATTTTCTTGACTTTTGAGGTCTCATTTCTCAGCAATTAAACATCCTACTACCTCTCTATTACAGATGCATATATGGAGTCCATCCCATAGAACAGGAATATAATAAATTAGGCTACAAAAATATTGTCTTGTGGAGTTAGGTCAACTTAAAAGTGTCAAAATATTCGATGTTTGTACTTTTCACTAAACAATGTGCTATTAATGTGCTCCTTAACCATTGCTTCAGGGTACTCGATTCTTTCAGAGGTTATTATGTCTAGTACAAACAATACAAAATAATGATTACAATGCTTTCCTATAATATGTTTGCAAGTTGTGCAACTCTATAGTTGTTATTTCATGCTGCGATTCAGCATGAGGAAGGGGATTTGATGCCAATATTTTACCAAAGTAACCATGTTAGAGCTGTCAGAGTTTTAAACCCTACTTATTAGTATGAAGTTCTTACACCTTAACATATTTCAGGGTTCTAGCTTTTCTCAATATTAATTTATGAAGTTGTTAAGTTGCTCCGATGTACAAAAGAGGTCGTCTTTGACAGCCAATAACTCAAAATGTGTCATGTTGAAAAAATCTGATAATTTTTTCTGGAGGAGATATAGTACCATCCTGTTTGTACACAAAATTTTAGGAGGGTGTTTTGCCTTATTTGGAAATGAAAAATCCTCAAAGTTTGGGATTTTTACAGAAAAAAAACGTTTTTGCCTGTTTTGATGTTCCACATGCTTTGAGTCTGGGTATTGTACTTCAAGGTCATTCAATTCAATACTGTGCACTTTTTAATGTCATATAAACAAATACTGTTTGCAATGTACTTGTCTGCTTCTGGTTTACTTCATTAAATTAAAAGACTACTATAAAATGAATTTCAACCAGTACATACATGTACTGTACAGTGGGTACAGTACATACATACATACATGTACTGGGTGTACATGTACAGTGTGTATTAGTGTTAGGTAAAACATAGTCTTCTGGCACTCATTGTCCTTATCCAAATGGATCCCCACCAAACATGATAGTAGCCCAGCCATTTTCACAATATATCAGAAAAGTATTAGCACATATTCATAGTAGTTAAGTATTCTCTAAGGGTAAAAGTGCATCGGAGCAAATTAACAAGTTCATAAATTATTATTGAGAAAAGCTAGAACCCTGGGATTTGTTTAGGTGTATTACACTTTATACTTAATTAAAGTATAAAACCCTGACAGCTCTAACATGGTTACTTTGGTAACAAATTGGCATCAAAACCCCTACCTCATGCTGAATCGCAGCATTAAATAGCAACTTTAGAGTTGCACAACTTGCAAATATATTATAGGAAAGCATTGTAATAATTTTTTGTATTGTTTGTACTAGACATAATTACCTCTGAAAGAATCAAGTACCCTGAAGCCGTTGCTAGGTAACGTTACGTACCTCTACTCCCTGTTAGCTTATTTCACTCCCCATGTTTTATATCTCCCGTTCTCTTGTTAGTTTGCTTTGTTTCTAAGCTTTAAGAGTTAGTCTTTCCTTAATTCGGGGTTTTCAGTATGTCTCGTAACCAGCTGAAATGCATCAACTGTTCGATGTTTCGACCAGGGAGGGCCTGGGACGAACATGAGCTTTGTCCAAAGTGTAGAACTTGCACCAGACGGGACCCATGCCTGGTCTGCATTAAGTTTTCACCAGCCCAGTGGCAGGAGATAGACAACTGGTTGGATTTAATTCCAATCGCCATCGGTATCCCAGGAGAAGAGGATATAGGAGAGACGGGAGAGAGAGAGGAGGAGGGAGAAGTGGTGAGAGAGGTGGAGGAAAGTGGCCAAGAGAGGGCCGAAGGAGAGGAGGTGGAGAGAGAGGTGGAGAGAGAGAGAGAAAGAGTATCCCCCATGGTCCCGGCGTCCCATAGCAGGGAGCGGGAGAGGCGGGTCCCTACCGAAATCCCGACCCGGGAAAGCAGGGGGAGAGAGATCGCCCGCAGATCTAGACAGGATAGTTCGAGATCTCGCTCAATATCCCCGAGACGGAGGGAAAGGAGAAGGTACTCCCCGGCCTCCGACGAATCCTCGGAGTCGTCGGACGACGGCTACAAAAGAGCTAAGAGAAGGCGTCGGTCCCCGAGACGACGACGGGAGGAGGAACCAGCATGGCTAGCACAGCTTACTGGCCTGCTACGCCCCCTGTTGGACCAGCAGAGAGCAACCACGGTGGCAGACACAAACCTACAAGGCTCCATTAGCTCCGGTCCTACCGTGGCTCCACAACCGGCCTTGGAGCCAGGGGAGGACGTCCTAGACTGCAGAGCGTCTGTTAACTTATCCGGTCTGGAGGACGAGGGGGATCCTAGGTATCCCATGGACCCTCTAGATTACGATCCGATGGAGGAGAGCCTCGGTCGTGGCTACGAACCGGAGGAGGCTCCCATGACGGGAGGAGCCCTGCCTCAGGAATTAACGATGCAGGCTGCTGAAATTTTCAGAAGGCACCTGGGGTTTGAGGAACCGGAGACTCAACCACAGAAGGCAACTCGGGTTTCCAAGCTAACAGCAACCGGTGAAGCCTCAACCAAGCCAAAGACCACCATGCCTGTAGATGCGACCTGCTATGACAGGTTCGAGGCCATAGCCGATATAAATCGAAGGTGGACTGCCTTCCCAGCCAAGGCGGACAAGGCAGTCAGGGTGCCAGACGAGGCCTGGAGGACTTTGTTCAAATGCCCAACCATCCCCCGGGAGGCCAAAGAAAGGCTTAAGGCTGAACAAGGCCCCTCATCCTCCCACGTATTTAGGGCTCCGGCCCAAAGGAAGTTGGAGGAACTCCTGGTAGATGTAGACACAGCGGCCCGGTCCGGCATGAAGTTTGCCTCCGTCTTAATGTTGTCGGCCGAAGTATTAATGCGGCATCATCAACAGCTCCCAGAGGACGAAAATCAGGTGTCCAGGAACGAAGCAGGCCAACTCCTTCTACTGCTGGGACCCCTGGTCCGACTTGCATATGACCAGTTTGCAAGAGTCGCCACCCGCTCGGTCAAAGCCCGTAGGGAAAACATCATCTCCGCCATACACTGGCCGTCTATAGAGGCAAGGACTAGGATGTTGGCACTACCATTCCTGGGGGAAGACCTCTTTGCTGGCAGTTTCCAGCAGAAGCTAGAGGAAGAGGTAGCCCGAAGAGAGACCCTGGCGAAGTCTGAGTTTAGATCCTCGGTCAGACAAAGGCCGAGACCCTTCCGCCGAAACCCTTTACCATACAGCTAGAAAACACCTTACTGTATGTCATTTATTGAGAGATACCACAGTTTTAAGTTACGTACCTTCACATACAGGACCGAAGACCTGAACAAGCCTTGCTGTAAATGTTGAAGGCAGTTATTCATCAAACACTTGATTTTATAAATAATTTAAGATCATGATTGGATTTCCTACTTCTTCAAGTTGTATTTTCTGAGCACATTGCTTCTTTTTTTCTTTTTCTTTTTCTTTTTTCTTTTTCTTCTTTGATTGCAATTGTTCAAAAGTCCAACTATTAAGACACCTTCTAGAAATGTTTCACTAAGTGATGATTTTGACAAGATTGTTCATTTTTGTCTCCCAAATGAGGTCTAGAAGGTACCAAAAACATGCAGATCTGAAGACAAAAGAAGATATGTGGAGAAGCTCATCTAGGCACTTGGGATTGGTTGAATGAGAAAGAGGGGCTTCGACCGTAATGAGCTGGTCATAGAGGGTGTACAGTGCTAAAAAGGTTACAATTGTTCATCAAGCTATTAAGACGCCTTTATAACTACATTACTTGATATGAGCCTTGATTACATGTTCAAGCTAATGAACTACAATGTTATAGTATATACCATACAGTAAGGATACTACTGTACATACATGCATGGGACGTACTGTAGAGTAAATACTAAAATTAAATTTAAAGCAGTTTTAGTTATAATTATACTCTATAGGGCTGGTGTTCAAGGCCTTAGAAATACAGTGTTACTGTTGTAGATTTTGGATATGACATTAGATACAATTCACCATAGATGTGTGGAAGTACAGTAGTCAACCAGGGATGAGCTTTAGTGTTCAAGGTGGAACACTTTCACTAATGACTTGTATTTGCATACTGATAAAAATTTAAGTAGTAGGCGAGTAGCTAACCATCTTTAACTTCAAACTTTAGACTAACAGGTTTACAAGTGCAATTGCTGATTATGGAAACTTTTGTCAACATAACTGACCAACCAGAGCATGCGACACTATCGATAGAATTTCATTTTTTGCCGATATACAGTATCCCAATATCATTGTGATAAAAAAAGGAATTTGTCTACGATATCGAAATGGAAATCTGCATATCGTTGCAACAGTACCACCAAGGTAACAGATTCATCTTTCAAGAAAGTGTAAAAAGGGTTTCCACAAGAATTAGCAGATCTACACATGTATGCAACTATAGAGTGTGTAGTACTATGAATTGGCAAACGTTGAATGAAATGGCAAAATTAGCAAACGTAACAGAAACAACACTACAGACATGTCTCTTTCAACATATTTTCAACATTTACAACATATTTTCCTCTTTAGTAGTTTCTTATAATGTCAATTGTACAGTACAGCGTCGGAAATACATGGGGGCAAAGGGCAATTCAAGTTGATTTCATGTGCGGAGGTTGTTCACGAAGCGTTCATAAACATACAGCGAAACCATTTAAATTAGAACTACTTATTGCAGGGAACAGTTTGAGCTTACCAAGTACGTAATGTGTTTTGAAGGCATTCATCAATATCTTCTGTTCCTATATTAACCAATCAAAAATGTTTAGTGAACATCAAGATGGCTTAGGTAGGCACGGGCAACACCTTCACAGCTATAGTACTAGCGGCAAAGGTAGACTTCTAACAATAAACATGTCAATATCCCCATCTGATATTAAACTATGAGAGCATTCAATTACTGCAATAAATAAAACTAACTACAGGTTGTAACCACTTTATTCTGAGATATTAAAGCTCATAAGTTAATGACCACCACTCCTTAAGAATTGATATGCTGAAAATCAAAACCACAGTACACCATTATCTGTCATTTTGGTAAAACATTTTCGCCAAAAAGCACGGAACTGCCAAGTTGGTTACGCTTCACTGTGTTGTACACTAAAAACGGTAGGATATTAGGCTTGTTAACACAAAAAAGTGAAGAAAAAATTGTTTCGCGTGAGAATGCACTTAAGGTTACCACACATCCTTAAGTATTTCTTGTGGCATGTTCTACATGCCATCGGTCATAATTTGAAAAATTAGAACAATTTAAGGAGTTTTGAGACAAAGTTGCTGTTATCACTACCAAGATTTGCTGCAAACAGTATTCAGACCTTCACCTAACAACAGTTGGAAGATAGATGCTTTGTCAACCTTAGATTTTCATTGAGTGAAAGATCGCTTTGATTTAGGCAGTGTTATTGAGTAAGGGTATCATTTTGCGTGTCCCATTCTGTAGCTGAAACACAAGATAAATAATTGGGTAAAATGAAGGGAATATTTCGTGAATGCAGTTTGCAGGTAGTTACAATGTTATTTAATATATTACTATAAAATAGCCCTCGCAAGTTACAAAAAATAACTAGTCACAAATAGCCCCCCTTAATTTGTTTTAATTCTGACTCTGGTACAGTAGGAGAAATAATTCCATTACATGATGTATGAATCAGTTCAGAATGACCACTATCATGCCAGCTTGTGCTGAAAGTAATTATACTTTAACATCACAACAAGTTAAAGGCATTCACATTCAAATTTGGGTCTTCTAAAGTTAAACATGCTGTAAAATCTAGCAGTTGATCATAGAAATTAAAAGCCACTTTAGGTATTATTGAGATCCTATCAGTGAAACAAACATTGTAGAATGACCGAATCAACATTGAATCCGATGAATCTCCTTGGTAAGACACAGTAATGTAATTCTTCTCATAACTCTGTATAAACACATGTACCTGAGTAACAAAACTTTCCCTTCTTTTTCATGGCGATATATCCTAAGCTAAGGTCAACTTCACCCTTCACTGGAACAAACTTTTACCATTTCTGTAAGGATATGCAGTATTACATACTTTGCAAAATAACCTACTTTACATTACAGAAGGTCTTAAACACAGTACAGTAGGTCTCATCCATGGTCATATAGCGTGAGAGCCAAAACTGGTCAACCACAAATTTGAATTTTTATGATAGCAAACATCCACTTTTGAGATTGGAGCTAACTACAAAAGTATGTTGGCAAACCTATGTGTGTGCAGGTGTTGTCAGGGTGCAGTGTCAAAATACAGAAATTGCAAAAATGGTGGTCTTTTTGACAAAAATGGTGATTCACTATTCACTGTATCTCATGAAGACGGTACACATTGGACACTTTCTCCACAACCAACGTACCTGGTACATGGGTACTAGGTTTATGCTCAACCTGTGATTGGCTAGTACTGTAGGAATGCAAAAGTTTAACCAGCTTTATGGTGGCTTTGATCACTTTACATCTTTTCTTACAAATTGAGACACATTATAATGTACATAGAGAAGTTTATATCCTTCTGTACCTACTTTGAACTGATCTTAGCAAGACATAACCAGACCACTCAAAAATGACAATATTGGCAAAAACTATGTGGGTGCAGGTGTTGTCAGGGTGCAGTGCTGAAAGTTACAGTACTTACCGATCTTGGTATAATTTAGAAAGGGGCATAAATTGTTGAACAAGTGGTGGCAAAGTGGCCACAGTATGTTTACCTATAGATGTGGATGCAGGTGTTCTCAGGGTGCAGTGCTAAATGTTACCAATCTTGGAAAACAGAAAAGTGCTTATCGTTGAACAAGTGGTGAGGAGAAGTGGTATGTACAGTACTATATGTCTAACTGACATGCAGTTTACTTCTGGAGATGCATGGGGTAACTACAGAATACAGGGATAACCATACTGTACACTGAAGATTGTTCTTTCAGATAGTACTTCTTTACTTTCAAAAGAATGGAACATGAAGTTTAAACTCTTCCTCTGCTATATCTAAGAGGATGAGCAACTGTAGCATACCTGGACAGTATACTTACTAGGCCTTATTGGAGAAAACAAATGCAACCTGGTCTTGTGTTGAATGTGATAGCAACGCTGGTGATTAAAAGAACTGTTTCAAGCAGCTAAGAAATGTTCCCTTGAGTAACAGACTTGAGTAAGTCTGAAAATGATAGTCACTGAACCACTGGTAAGTTTGCGTATTAGTGTTTTCCTCTACTTGTGATTCCATTGATTTCTTTTATAGAGGTGACATACTTTGCACTGGGTTGCTGCCAAAAGGATCAAGATTTTAAGATAATAACTTAATACTGGCACTTTTTCCTTTGATCAATGCTGCTCACTTTAGTGGTTGTGGTAATAAAATATGGTGAGGATTGGATAACAAAGAGATACTGTATTTGACCTCCTAGTGGTCAACACTATGAATCATACTCGAACTCAGTCACATTGGAAGATATTCCAACAGCCCCCTGACATATAACTAACAGTTAAGCTATGATATTCCCAAAATGTGCAAATTCTTTCTTAACTGTTGGGCTGTGTAGTTATTATTAAATAACAAACATCTCTGTTACATGTACAGGATTTAGAGATGATGGCTAAGTGTGTTTCCTGTGCAGCCAGCACAGTCAAAAGAAAACAAGGACACAAGCAGATGTTGAGTAAGAAAATGATTCCATCTGTGTCCAAAGGATAACTTCATGATTCGATGCTAGTGGCAACAATCAAGTCAGGAAGTTGACAAAATAAATAGCCTACCTAGGCTAGTAGCATTTGCATTCCTTGTCAAGAGGTAATTTGCTTCTATGGTGTTAGTCGAAAAGACTAGGCATCCCAAACATCAAGATTCTCAGATGCCCTTCTCAAGTCATCCAATAAATTCTATAGATTGATTTACATTTTAAAACAATGTGCGATTGACATAACACAAGTTACTCTAGCTCTGTTCCACACAGGCCTACCATTTCTTAATAAATAATTCAAATAGCTACAGTAGGCTAATGAAGAATAAATCATGAGACTGTTAATTAACAATAACCGCATACTTACTTGAAGCCAAGTCCACGTAAATGTTGTCCTATAAGTCGAACAATATCTTGTTCTGATCTTGACAGTTGCTTTTTTGGACCCATCGAGTCACAAGAGAAGCCATTTCCGAGAATCTCTTCATCTGACTCTGTGCTTGCATCACCATTGGTAGCAAACCCATCTCTTTCATCCGAAGTTCCATTAGTCTCTAGTCTGCTCGGCACATCACCGTTGTGGACCATGGGGCCGGAATGTCCTCCACTGGCTTCCATGGTAGTGATCAAACTGGCGTTTGATTGGGAAGATATCTCCTCAGTGCTAGGGCCAACCTCAGACCTAGCCACTGTGCTACAACTTGCGGCAGAAACGCGTTGTTTTTTCGCCGGTGGCGGAGACAAACCACCGTTCTCCGAGTCAGATGATGAGGCCAGAATTGCTAATAACCTTCTGGGTAAAACATAAATGTCTGGTGTCTTTTCGGGGGAACGGAACAAAGAAAAGTGAATTTAATTTTCCGTGTCTTTGCTTAGCTAAAGCGAAATCTTTTTCAAGTTAGCCTACGTTGACTAACGTTAGGCTAGTTAATACCTAAACGAATTATTGACAGTCAACCTTTTGGCCTAACGTAGGATTGGAAGAAAAAAGTAAAACTTGACGGCGCTATGAGGAATCAGAACAATCGCAGATGGAACAATTCCACAATCTTCCAATTACATACCACAACAGTCGGGCATTCGTCTGAATTGTTACGACCAAGAAGTGACATCAATAGCGTATAAGAATTCGTAATTACTGAAATACCGGGGACTCATCCACTGAATAGTTCTTCACAGTACGTATTTCATTACGTTCAGGCGGCATTCCTCAAAACTACACTTGTATGTACATTACACACAGTTAGTTCGGTACAGCTGGTCAACAGGGCAAGTTTGTTATTGTCATGACGTCATTAGCGGTGTCGCTCTACATGTTCGAATTCATTCAGTAATGGTTGTCCGAGTCGGTTCTGTTCCTAGACGCCCAAAAGTTAGAACTCCATCGTAGTATCTTTGAAGTATCACATTTCGAACCTACACGTATGATAATCGTTGATAAGTGCGGGTTTGTTTACATGTCTTGTTATGTCTGTTGTTATGATCGTGTGTAGAGATTTACGAGGCTGATGTCCTTGTTTATGGTCAGCAGAAAGTTTGACTCTTAATGAAATTCGTATTAAGGAATCAAAACTACCGACGTAATACGTTGACATTTCAAAATAAAACTTAAGAATTTCAAGTATAATGTCAGCATTCGAGATTAAATAGTTGCAATTTCCAGGTGCACACCTCGACTTAGCGATAATTATTGGTCTATTATCAGCCGGAATTCCGCAGCCCCCCCCCCTCCAGTATCGCCCTATGATCCGTCCACGGTTCTAATGGGGAAAAAAACATCATTTTGCTAGATATAAAGAAAACTAGTTGTGCCTCTTTGTATCCCTACAACAACAAAAAAAGACAGTAGCAAAAGTACCGTTTTGTTGGATAACATTAAAATGATGGAATTCGTGGCAAACAGAAAGCACACAGGATTAGATCTTGTCTGGACAATTTTGTTTTGCGGCTTGCTTTCTCAAATGAAATATATGTCCCACCTAAATCCCAGAAAAAAATACCTCTTCCATCGCCAAGTTCGGTAGTTACTACGATTACTGTTGTTACGAGGATAACACCAATTATCAAGATTATTATTATTAACGAAGAGGGACATAATTTGACAAATGTTTACCCTCGTTACATTTATCCTCATCCAACCAAGAATTCGAAATTATTTATAGTTTCCTTCTAGTCGAGCTGTGTGGCACTTATTTTTCTTTCATGTACTGATCAAATAAAGTTGAATGCTGGGACTACTGAGGAACTTGGCATGGTATAATTTTCTTTCTGACCGTTGTTTCATCAGCTGATTTATTTAAAATGGCTGTAATGATTTGTTGAATGGAGTCTGTCATGGTTTAAGTATTTCCGGTTTGCAAATTGGGAGCTGGGGGTTTCAAAACAACTGTGTTCACCATGGCTACACAGTGGTGAAGATTGGGTGTCTTCATCAGTATTTGAAAAAAGTGGTCAGATATGCGGAGTTACATTCTCGTGTACTATTACACGCCTGCCAAGTAATTCTCTGTACACACATGGAAAAGAGATGGCTGGACATAACTCAGTGTTTATCCTTGATCATCACATTTAGCCATTTAATCACATGAAGCCATTTAATATGGCTTCATATGAGCTTCTCTTGGCCCTGTAACCTTTCGGATTCACGTAACTGAAATTTAGCTGTAAGTTACATGATACTAAAATGTTGCATGCACTGTTTGATTGAAGGCATCTTTTATGAGACGAGTGTGCTCGAGTAGCTGAGGACTAAGTTCCTCAGAGGAGTTTGACACTTACAAAAATCTCTCTCTTAGCATAAAGACTGATGCCACAAAAATTCAAGCAGGTGTTTCAATTTCTGTGTTTAGCAACAAAAGATACTGTCCATACCTTACAAATGGTCACAACCATAAAGACAATCAAAAGGTTTTAAAAGAAAAGTAACACAAATGGCATACTTCTATACTTTTATTTCTCTTTGCTGTAAATAAATAACCAAAGAAAAAAAAAGAAGCTTTTCCAAATGTTATACCTTCAACCAGTGTACAACTACTAGCTTCAACCAGTGTACAACTACTAGCTTCAACCAGTGTACAACTATTAGCTCACAGGGGTGTTTCTCCCTCTGACAAAGAAACAAAATAGTTGCAGTCATATTCACACATAACATAAAATAAATTTGTCTCAAGTTTTCCGCATCCTTCAAACTCAAGACACATTTACTTCACCTCTCCCCCATCTCCATTTCAACATCCAGATAAAAGGTATATAACTGCAGATTGTATTCAGATTGCATCCGTCAAATCAGGAGGGAAAATAAAAGAGTTTAAAACAAGTTAAAAGTGGAATGTAAAGTTCTTACAAAAAAAAAGAAACCACAACCAAATAGCAAGCATTCATTGCAATACTTAGGATGGAAACACATTTTGTAATATCGTAGGATTTTGTCACATTCGTCCAAATTGCTATCCAGCAGGCATCACATCAACGCTCTTGCAGAATGACTTTTAGGTACTGTGCTGTATTTTCAATGCTAACGAAGCCTGTCACCTTTCAAAAAAAAAAAAAAAATCTTGTCTTGAGCTCAAATTAACTACCCTCTCTCTGATTATCTTACATCAATATTAAAATTTCACTGGAAGGTGAAAGCAGAAAAAAAAAACCCCCAAAAGTCCCTCAAATGTTAATCTGAAGTTTCTTGTTGTTGAAAATTATTGGGTTTTTCTCGTAAGTAATGTGGATATTTAACCTAAATTTGTGTGCATGGCAATGTTTTTACCGTTGCAATTAATAAATGAAATTTATAATAACATAAATTGTTTATGTACAAATAACCATTATATTCTTCTAAATTCAATGAAACCATCGGCACTAATAAGAAGAAGGTTGAAAGCTTCTCACATCAAATGCATCTTCTGGAACCTAGTAATCTACTGTAGCTACTGAATCAGCATATTTCACGCTCACTCCCCATTTTCACAGGTTGCAGTACCTCTGCAATAGCCTCCATTCATTTCATCTCTCTGATAAATTGCCTTCACTTAATCTCCTTCTTTCGTTTAACAAAAATAGCAATCAGCAAAGGGCACTAAATGAACTGCAGCCTGACAGCAGAAGCCATAAGAGGGAACTGGAAGGGTACTTAAAGCAATTTAACAGTGTCTGTTCCTCAGAGCCTTGCATACTAAAGCTGTTTGTCACTCTCAACATGTTAAAACATTTACAGAGTTGTACTGCACAGACGCTAATTTTAGTGACGGCCTTCATTCTTCTGATAGCAAAGTCAATGCACTTTAAATTTAAGACTTTAAGAGTTGAGGTTACTCGTTCACTACAAGCAACCATTTCATTCATACCGTTATTCCTTATAAGAGGGAACCCACAGCGCCATCCATCATAACTAGCTGACCTTGCTCTGCTGTGCTCCTTAAACTGACATTGCCTTCCCATGTTACACATCATCCCTAGTTTCATAACTGGACACATAATATCAGAGTTGTAACAAGTCATGTGAAGGCTGAGGCAAGTTTTTGCTTAGACATGTCAGTGCATAAAACATCTACTTGCTAAAATAAAATTCCCTGTGGTATTTTCTTTGAAGTAGTAAAAATCCAACATGTGTCTACTCTTGTAGACAATTGTCAGTGCGTATTTCTTTCTACTGGCAAAATGTGGAGAAATCCACCGGCATTCAGCCGGTACATAGCCTGGATTTCCATAAATGGTACTTTATGCTACATGGTCGAATCAGATCCAATTTCTGTCCGAAATTGACAAGGCGAAACCTTACATTATCAAAGTGCATACGTGCCGCTTTAAAGGAGGAGAACATCCAATCACTATCTTTAGGTTATATGAGAGAGATGTTTGTGGAGAAGGACTCCGACAAAAAGCTAAGGAAAGTCTTGCTCCATTTGGGAGGTATCATGGTTCAAGAAGAAATGTTGAGGAACTGTCATATCATCAACCAACGATGACAAAGCACCAAAAGGAGGTGAAACAATGCACTTTTTCTTCGTTTTAAGGTACATCATTCAACAGGGTTGGCACTGAGACCAAAGCCAGTAGGAGGTCATGTTTTTAGCATTAGCAAAACCACTATCACAGGAGAAGAATAACATTGTAATAAATAAAAATAATTTAAAAATCTTAAAATGTCTTCCCCTATGTGTGGCTCTATGACGATAATGTCACATTTAGACTTGTTCACGTCTTCAGTGTTTAACAGAATAATCTAAATACTGTGATAACATTTTTCCTTATCTTGTTCATCGGGTTGCTCATCACAAGCACCTCTATCACTTATGCCAATGATTATGGATCATGTTTGCCTCTCTTAAAAAAAAAAAAAAAAAAAAATTGAGAAAAATTGAGAGGCTTGATAAACAAATATTGTGTTCATATAAATTAAATAACCTTGTATGCATCAGAAAATAGTGGAAGTCAAACAAAATGGAGAGTAAATAATGCTTGCGAATACACCAAAGGTCTGGTACTTGTGGTATTCTTCAAAACAAAAG
>JXUT01148046.1:0-15100 GCA_000934455.1 Apostichopus parvimensis | reverse complement strand
CAAGCAGACATCGGCAGGTAGGTTTTGAAGTGGAGCGGCGGCCACCTAGAATGAATACAAGGGGAAATCCTGCCTTGGTTTTCAGAAAAATGAGACCTAAGCCTGTTTAATAATTCTAAGCCTGTTTAATAATTCCACACAGAACTCAGAGATGAGACATACCATCCATAGTCTCATCTCTGAGTCTGAGTACTGTTTTCGATGTCCTCAGTTTACTTTGAAACCAAACATATGTGAATGTGACGTGAGTGTGACATTACATGTATGTGAGTGTGACATTACATGTATGTGAGTGTGACATTACATGTATGTGACATTACATGTATGTGAGTGTGACATTACATGTATGTGAGTGTGACATTACATGTATGTGACATTACATGTATGTGTGTGTGATATCACATGTGTTGTATCAATGTGTACATCCTCATGAATTGTTTTATCTCATCTGTTGTTTCCTGATATCACAGAGAACATTGGAGTCAGTGGCAGCCATGGAGTCTGTCGATTTTGTGGCAATGCGGCAGCGGTTGGTTTAGGCAGGGCTGGAAATGTTTGCTTGGATCCAGAATGTAAGGTAAGGATAATCAGTTGGCATGACATGTCATTTCTTGTGACCTGGGCTGAATAGAATTTTAGTTTAAGAGGTCCCCTTGTGGAAATCTTAGTGGTGGGGATTAGAGATGATAGCCAGCACCATTGTGTGGCTCTATGTACATTCTAATTATGTTAACATCTGTTTATTATTCATATCTAGAAACACAGTAGTAACATCTGCTCTAAGAGCCTCCCTTGTGGACATCTCTGTGGTGGTATTAGAGACGAGAGCACATGTCTACCGTGTCTTCATGGATGTAGCAAGGACCAGAGTCTGAAGCAAGATGCGGAGGACATGTGTATGATTTGTTTCACAGAGGCTTTGTCTTGTGCACCTGCAGTACAGGTATGTTTGGGGACAGTTATGGAGGTGGGAGGGGGGGTGGGGAAGAGGGGGCCTTAGGTATAAAAGGCAAAATGGACAGAGGAACTTCATGATTTTGATGCATGTACAATTTGTAAAAACAAGTTACTGGTCATGGAGTGCTTTTATTTATTTTATAGGGGTGTGAGGGATGGGGGGGGGGGAATAGGGAGGGACAACTTCTTATGGCTGAAATGTCATAGTATTATTAACATAAATGTTAAACTTCACTTTCTGTGTTAGTGTATACATCTTTTTAAAAGCTGTACTCATGTTTAAATGATTTTGGAATTTAAGTACATGGTCCATGAAAAAGATTGTATTACAGAGCCTGATTCCATCAATTCCTGGATATCTTGCTAGAAAATGACATATGTCAAACACACTTGAGTGGGGGGGGGGGGGGGGGGAGATGGCAGTATTGTTTGTAGAGTGTTGTAGACAAAACTAAATGTTTACAAATTTCTTTCCTGTGCACTCACTTGTAAAATAATCCATTAAGGGTACCAAAGCACTAAATTTTAATAGCGATATATCCATGGAAACCCAAAATTTGCATAAATGCCATCAAATTTTTTCTGGAGAAGGTTCTTGTAGATAAATCTTTTCAATAAAATGAGTTTAACAGTTTTGATTGATAATAAAATCTATCTGCACACATATATATTTTTTGTTGTAGCTTGACTGTGGTCACGTCTTTCACCAACACTGCTGCAAAGTTGTCCTGGAGAAGAGGTGGGTCGGACCCAGGATCACATTTGGATTCACCCTCTGTCCTATATGTAAGGTAAGACCTGTGTACGATCATCTAAAAGAAAATAGGTCTCACCATGATGTCTCATTTCGGAACAAAACTTGATTTTTCATGCTCCAATCAGTCATCACATTTTAGCGTCAATCTATGTTATATTTACCGTAAGGTAGCCCTTGATATCCATGTCTTCATATCTATCCCTTAAGAGTGATGTGATGTTGATTTGTATATTTTTAGGCCTCGATCAACCACAAATCACTTCAAGAGGATCTGGCCCCAATCCAAACCTTAGAGTCGGATGTGAGACGTAAGGCCTTGATGAGATTAGAGTACGAGGGCCTGGATAAATGTGAAGCCGTCACTACTCCGGGAGCGAGATACCACAACAACCCAGCTGGATTTGCCATGAATAGATATGCTTACTATGTCTGCTTTAAGTGCTCAAAGGTAAGAAAGCAGGTGGCGATATAGAGCCTTGGTTCTGTTGTCAGATTGCAAGGTGCACTGATCCAAATTGTTGATGCCAAAGTGTATTATGCTAAAAATTGGAGCCCCCCTCCCCCCCCCCACCCAGAGCAATTTCGTCAGACAATGAGTTGTGCTTTTTCCGGTCAGATTCTCTGAAGAAGACGGTAAAATTAGAGTGAAATTTTTGGTCATGGTAACATATTTTTGGGCTATTTAAGAGAACTTTATGTTAGGGATTGTAAATTCAAATGGCAGAGAACAAACATTGGAGTGTATCATAAGCAAACCTTGTCATTAGGTTGAGAATCCTGGTAAATGCTGTTCTAAACCTGGGAGTCATTACTATTGCATCTGTTCCCTAGTTTGTAACTTACATTTTTGTCTTTTAAATATGCTATATGATTGGTTGATTGATTGAGATTATTAATTGATCATCAGGCCTACTATGGAGGAGAGGCTAGATGCGATCAAGATGCAGCAGCAGCTGGTTATGGTGACTTCAATCCCGCCGAGCTGATTTGTGGAGGATGTTCAGATGTAGCCCGAGCACAGGTAAGACACAATCAGGGTAAGATGGAAAGGGGAGGGGGGGGGGGGATTTAAGTGAGAGAACCTTGGCATGACAGTTAATACAAAGGAAGCCGAGAGACATTCAAACACGATGTCAAACCATGTAGTAAGCTTCCTCTTCAGCTTCAGCTCTTTTGTTTCACTTGAAAGAGGTAAAATACTTCTATCAAACTTTGAGCTGTATTAATTAGATAAAGCTGCAAGAATATTGAAATACATTAGATTAGTTTCTTCTCGGGTCTAACGCGATTTATCCTGATATTGAAGGAAAAAAATGCAAGCGTATAAGAAACAGGAGATGTCATTGAATTTGTTTGATGACAAAGGAAAATGAAAGGCTTGTGAAAGCATCTCAAACTGCTTACTTTATATTTAACAATGTGAATTTAAAAACACCCGATTTTCAATTATGAATTTGTCTTGATTTCAGCTTTGTCCTAAACACGGCACAGATTACTTAGAGTACAAATGTCGCTACTGTTGTTCTGTGGCTGTCTACTTCTGCTTCGGTTCAACCCACTTCTGTAACCCATGTCATGATAACTTTCAGTGGATTACCAGTATGTCCAAGACGGAACTGCCCCATTGCCCTGCTGGTAAGTTTTTAAAGGTTGTAGGTGGCTGTGTGGTACAGTCCTGCTGGGTATATGTCAGTGGTATATGTTCGGTGGGTGTGGGGGGGAGTGGGGGGGTATGGAGGGTGGAAGGGGAAGAGGTGACTACTTCTGTCTATTTCTGGTTCAATCCAACCCACTGCTGTAACCCATGTCACGATAACTTTCAGTGGATTACCAGTATATCCAAAACCATTTATATCATAACTGATATCCATATAGAATGTCTTTTCAATTCACGATTTCCCCTGTTACTGTGGTCTTCAGGCTTGCAGTATTTAAAATGCACTCATTCATTCAACATTAGCATGACATTCAAATTTGTGGAATGTGAACAGATCATTAGAGGAATTTGTGACCTGAGGAGTTTCAGGCATTTTGGAAGGTCCTTTTAACATATATTCACAAATTCATGACAGCAGATAAAACCCTTTATATAAACACCCTGAATTGATTTTGACCCTCAAAGCCACCCTAGTATGCTTGCACTGAAGTCAATCCAAGTGAATGCAATGCGAGGTTTGTTCCATTGGTACTCCAGTTGATACACCTGAACATCAGTGTGATCGTAATTGTTTCATTTCCGCTACAGGACCAGGAGCCATACAGTTAGAAGGAGAAGAGTGCCCTCTACACGTAGAACATCCCGCCACGGGTGAAGAATACGCACTGGGATGCGGAATATGTCGTAACACTCACACCTTTTGAGGCGATTTTAATAAGTCGGTGAACCCTCGAACAAAGCTTGTCATCTTGTTTGCCGTGGAGGAAGATTCAGTTTGGACCAGCATCTGCCATCTTCTGCATTATCATACTTTTTTTCTTTAATAGTAAAGATAAAAAATCAATTTAATCATGGCAAATTTTATTATAAAACATAACTGAATTCATTCTAAGCTCCTTCTCTGGTGGGATGCCGTTATTTGTACTTCTGCTTCTTGTTCTTCTCCACGAACCATTATCCTCTTTTCAAAACTTTTGCAAGTTGATGTTAATATTATTAAGACTTAAACTATAAGGAAGTGTTTGACAATTCTGTCCGACTTTAATACAATTTGGCTGAATAGGGAAGCATTATTAGACAATCAGTCACTTCATATCCATGGCCGTCCTGTATTCATGGATGGATGGAATGATGATATTTAAACAGGGCTTCCCAACAGTGTATACTCACCTCCTTGTACAATAAAAGTGTGATAATCTTTAACATGTTTAATATTAATATTATTTGTAAATACTCTTGGAAGGAAGATGATGTGGTCCTTTTTTTCCAACTTTCTTGTAAATTTTGTTCGGTTGATTATGGTCCCTGAACCTTAAAATCGTCAAATTTGCATTTTGCCATCTAGAACATCAAATCATTAAAGACAATGCTCTCGACGAAGGCTGAATGAAAAGCGACTTATTTTCCTTTTTCGTTCAAAAAGTCTTACAAAAAATAAAAGCATTTCCAATGTCAATTTCCATACTTCATTTGCTTATATGAATAGGTAGTGCCAAAACTAGTTCACTCCAGCTGTGCTTAACATTATCCTACTAACATTTTATTCAGTGTTATAAATTTTACAAGTTGATTTCTCTGTGGAACCTGATGCAGGTTTTACTGCATGAACCTGATACAGGTTTTACTGCATGAACCTTAACCTGATACAGGTTTTACTGCCTGAACCTGATGCAGGTTTTATGTAAACTGTTACGAGGTGCAACCAGCCCAATTTTGAACCACAGAGGAGAAAGAACTCGATGCACAAGTATAATACTTGCATTTTCTACAATTTGTTTGTTCTTTTATCAATTGATCATTAAGTGCATGGTCTCCCATCCTCTCCCCCCCCCACCCCAAAATCCCTACCCCATCTCCTTCCCCTCTGTATTTGGCTTCTTCGTACTAACATAATGATGTCCATTTCTCACATATGTCTTGAAACTTTGAAACCTCTTGCAAATCTCTCGGAATCACTCACGTTCATAGAGGCTTTATATCCAAACAAGAAAAGCTTGGAGAAAAAAAGTATAAGCCAGCCGCCTTGCATCTTTTGGTGAAATGAAAAAGTCAGCATTATACTTTACATATATTCTTAACATTCATTAATTTCCTTGTGACATTATGATCACAAAATTCAGCATTTCTAGAGCAAGTATTCTAAGATCTAGTAAAGGTATTTGTCAAGCCAAATAAATTGTACATAATTATGCCCAGTGATTAAAAATCATTGGTTGATATTTCTTTTCTTTTGATTTGTCTGTAAATATGATTTTTGTTTTGGTTTTTTTTAGGGTCACAACATATTCCTTTTCTATTTTCTTCCAACAACAGTTTTGTTTTTGATACCAGACAATGAATCAAAATTTCATCTTCTCTTTTTTGTTGAGATAATTTACAAAATGTTATTTGTCTTTCTTTTTCCTTTTTATGTTTATACTTTGAGATATTTTTGTCCTTTTGAAACTGCATGATTTTTACCAGGTCAAACATCTGTTTTCTTGGCATCTGTAGTTCTTCTATTTCCAAGGGATGATACCACCCATATATTTTAAATCATTATTCTTTGGGTTTTTTTCTCCTTTTTTTTTCACTTGTTGAAACAATGTTTGCTAGTCTTTTTTTCTTGCATGATATTTTTCAAATTCATCTTTTTACAAAAGAAAGACTTTGATATTGAAGCTACTGTAGTGAGGTGCAATTATTACAATTATTACTATTATCATTAATTACTATATTTTTTTTTCCGTGACTGCTTGCCTTGTCTTAAATTGTCTATGTACTTATCTCTCTAGCATGTTAGTCTGTGCCGTAAACAATGCGAAGGTGATCGGTCTCGGGCAAAACGTTTTGTCACTAAAAGTGTGTGTAAATATCAGCATGTCTTCATCAGTATAAAGTTAACTTGATGGGAAAAAGAATGATGCCTTATGGACATGAAATCTTCATCTTTAATAATTATCTTGTAATCATAGCTGTGGTTTGCTTCTTGTTTTTGAATGCCATTCTGTATCACACGAATCTTTGGTATATTAAAATGACATCTTTGATTTCCTCAAGCTTATGATAAGCATCCGTATTTGTCAAGGAGAGTTAACAAGAACAAATAAGGGATTGTAGGGAGGGGGAAGGGGAGGGGCCAGGGAGGAGAGAAGGGAGAATATGGTTGATATAGTGCAATGTCTGTTTTTCCTCTCAGTATGATCAAACCTTACAAAGGAATATCAGAATAGAAATATAAAATATTAAGTTATGATATTCTTTTGTTTTGTTGTTTTCTTAAGATGAGGAAAGCATTTGTAGATTGAAACAAACAAACTGAGTTAAATAGAAAATTATATCAAAGAGCCTTGTAAAGTATTTGGAGGTGGTGTTTAGTCCTTTCATCTCAGAAAGAGAACTTTAAGCATGTATTTATGATTATTAAAACTCACTCAGCTGTTTATTGAAGTGTGTTTGAAAGTGTCAGATGCACCTTGTGTAGTAACATTGTTGATATTTTGAGAAATTGTTTTTTTTTTTTTTTTTTTGGTAAGATGAAAATAACCTTTATAAATTGGTTTATCTTCATTACTATCTATGGAACCAATGTTTTGCAGTCTCTGTAATTAAACTACCTACTTTTGTAAGACAAAAAAACAATGCCTGTCGAAGAGTTACATTACTGGGCTTAACGAAGATGGTAAATGTTATTATGTACAGTAGCAACGAGACGTGTCGAAAAATGCAGATGAATGACATGGTTTAATGGCATAGTTATGGTAAGAGGTCGTTAACATAAATTAAACCAATGTGGATATTCGCAATTTTTTTTTCTTTTTATGAATGTAAGTTTTCTAAGAGAGTTTAAAACTTACTTGTTTGACATCAACTCAGAAAAGAATGAAAAGCAAAACTAAATAATTTTTGTTTACACATTTTGTTTTTTTATTTGTTTGTCGAACATTTTGAAATTAATGTGAAGTGCATGAAAAGAGGCAAGTGACCTACCTAATGGGATGGCAGGTAAAAGAAGATGTTCAGATATGGACCATTGGGATTCTAAATCTCTTATAATGAATAATTTTTAATTATCATGAACGAATAACAATGTTTAAAAACAAAAGTAAATTGCATTTCTTTTGTTGAGGTTATCTCTTTATATCATCGCTGCTTCCCTTCTGCAGCAAAAATCCACCAAGCCTAACTGGAATTACTCTATGTATAACACACATGTGTAATCAAAATTTAAACAGGGAATAGCAAGATTCCATCTTAACATTTGATCCTGGCCATAAATGATGGTTTAGTTGTAAGCTAATGCATCGATAGGAGACGTTAGACATTCCATTTTAATTACAGTGGTTAATTAATAACATACAGATATATACATCATTACATTGGCACACCTTAAAAAAAACCACCAAATACAATTGTTGGATTTTTCCCCTTGATGAAGAAACTACAAATTTTTAGCACTTTCTCTCTTACATCAACATTAACTCAAAAAGAAAGGGAAAATAGAGTTGATTTAATAACATTTCTTTGATAATATAACCTTAGCAAGGAACCAAATCCAAAGATGCCAGTCTAATCCTGTTATCGTTTCAGGCGAAACTATAAATAGTAAGATCAATGACAAATTTGAAATTGGTGGACTAGACCCACCCCCCACATCTGCTTATGAATCCTGCATGCCAAGGCAAAAGAGATAAAAATGTCCCGGAATATCTTGCAAAATATGGAGCGTCTTACTTTGTCTACAGGCATCTCCAACTCCTCTCTGTCAGTATGATTACACAAAGAGGATTCTATAGTCACTGAAGCTATCACAAACATTGCAAAAACAATAAACACCCTTGTAACAGTAATCATCTTCAAAAGCTCGAGTCCCACAACTGACGAGTTTAATGTTTTCATTGAAACCAGTCTTACTTCTTACGAAGCCACTGACACCTTTGGAAGGCCAAACATTTCAGTTTTTTTTCCATCTATCGTTCTTGAAAACCCATTTGAAATGGTATCTTTCGTAGAGCAGTAGTAGATGATATGAGGAAGGTGAAGAGGACCAGGCGCCATCTTTTGTTTGGCATTGGATGTGGATCGGCAGCTTTAAGAAGCACACAATCATCAAATCGAGTTGGAACAGCATTTCTGTTTGATGGTGGACACGAGATCTGCTCTAGGTACAGGAGTCTGAAATGAACGTTAACAGAATCACATAAAATCGACAGTACAGAGCTTCGGCAGCAATAATCGACTTGCCAAACTGGTTTATGACATTGGTCAGAGAATTCATGGTAATCATGTTAGACTAGCATCCATAGGCTAATGAACTGAACATTTTTTGGAGTTTGCTACATGTTTACCCAAAGAAACCACAGTGTCCTGGAAAATGAACGGTACACTTTTAATTTCACAGATCTGCACGTCTAAGAAAAATGACAATAATGCAAACAAACACTCGGTATCCGAAACATTTTTTTTTCATGTTTTTAGGATAATTTTAGAAATCAATTATTTTGCCTCATTGCTGCCTTTAAATTTCAAACTTAAGTCATCCTACATTGTACAGTTTCACAAATATATCTTCACAGCCTAAGCTACAGACATGCATATCTTATTGTGTTGCCTGATAACACCTTTGTCACAGATCAGAGAGAAAGAAAGAAAAATATTGGCCATTAGCTATTGAGGACAATAAATAACAACATTTCTTACATTATTTTTTAATATTTGAGATGAAATGATATTACATAGGTAGTATTCAATTTGCAATCCTTACGGTGAATAACCAGTTTCCTGCTTGTAACATTTTGAATCAAATACAAGAATTCTTATCAATGTTTTGATGATCTCCGTAACTCCTACTGAACTTATACGATCAAATTTCTATCTACCAATCAAATTCCTCAGATAGATCATAACAATGATTTTAATCATGTTAATTGGCTTAACCAATTAATCTTAATCAATTCAACATTTTATGTGTCTCAGCAACCTACCTCCTCTCTCGTCTTGGTGTCCCTCAAAGTAACAACGCCATCTTTTAGCTCTTGTTCACCGATCACAGCTAAGAAAGGAATGACAGCCTTCTCAGCATACTGGTACTGATCTAACATCTTGGGATTGGCTTTGTACGAAATTTCTGCCTGTTGAAGTGAAAAAAACAAACAAAAATTTGTTTTCTTCTTATTTTCAGATTTAACATTTATATGACAATGATAACTGATGTCTCATATACATACCACTTGTTTTATTGAACATAAAATCAAGCAAGGCTCAGAACTGATTTGAAGTTTTCTGGAATTTCCAAATGATTAAAAACATGAGGATGGGTTCTGGGGTCTCGATAATGAATCACTTGCCATACTTTGGGGGTGGGGGGTTATGGGGGGGTGAGCAGAGGGGGTGTGGATGCTGACAGATGATCAGGACCTACAACGATACCCACTTCACACCTCTACATTTCACCTGCATGTGTTTATGATATGTGCTGTGTTCCAAATAGCCTCAACTCGATCCACATTAATCATAAGGGTTGCGCAGTTAGAACCAGTGAGAAAGCTATTACCAAAGTGTTTACGATCCTGATTCAAGTTCCTGTTGTAGATTAAGACCAAATTACTGTAAGGAACAAAGTGATGTAAATTTAAATATTTTTTTCATGTAGCTATGAAGATAACATTCTTTTTTAAGGATTTTTATTACTTTGTCACCACTTGATGAGGTGGTACATTAATGTTTTCAAGATTACCTTGATACCGGCATCCCACAATTCCTTGCAGAGTCTGAGTCTCTCTTCTAACATGTTGGGTTGAGCGGATGCTACCAGCACCTCCGTCTCCACTGTCCTCACCTCTTGGTTACCTTTCTCCATCTTGGCTTCCATGATGGAGAAGAGCCGTTCAATTCCAATGCTGACACCGACACATGGTACCTGGATAAAAAAAAGTTAAAATCACAGAGTATTTTATACAAAAATTGGGAAGTATTTATCGCACCTGAGAGATATGTAAGGAACAGATACATATAGAACTGATGCCTGTATTATGCTTGGAGCTTGGACAATTAACGCTAAATAGTTAGAAATACATCCAAGTTAGAAATACATACAATACATTAACCAATGCATGGTACATAGATAACAAACATAGATATTTTATATACAAATAATGGAAAATACCCACTGAACCTGGACAATATTGCAATGAACCCAGGTTGGGACTTTGAAAATAAGCACATGCAAGCAAACTACTATTAACTATTTCAACAGCCGCTACATAACACTGTTATTAGAAGATACAATATTGCCAAACCCAGCCCTAACTGGGCACCACAATTCGTCCTCCACGACTGACGAGAGCGTCTTTATTTCCGGGATGAAGATGTACGTCCTCGGGCAGGAAAGATAGCACCTGATTCTTGGCGATGAAAGATGGATCTGGGACCAGAAATGCTTACCTTCAACAATTGTTTTAGGTGATTGATCTTACCTTTTTGCCCTTGGCTGCAAACATTCCCACCAGACCATCATATCTTCCACCCCCGGCCACCGACCCTACACCGATCTGTTCTTTGCTTTTGCTGTTAGATTTGACTAGCTCTGCACCTAGAGACAAAAATGGAATCATAAACAGTGTTCAGGTTATAGATTCATTGACTAGAACAGCAGAAAGACATTAGTACTGATACAAACTAGGATCCAGCTATTACCTAGCACGCCACTGCACTGTTACCTAACATGCCACTGCACGGTTACCTACCAGAACACTGCATAATGCAAAAATACTGATTCTAACCATACATGCTCATTAATCTGTCTGTATTCTGTGCGTGTTTTTGTCCCTTCTGTTACTGTTACTTTTCATTTAGCCTTTGAAGAAGATCCTGCTAGGATCGAAACGTCAGGCCAACTTACTTTTACACATTCTCCTACACAGGCTCTCTAGTGGATAAGCAGTTTGCTAACAGTTTTATTTTATTTTGATTCTAACCATACATATCAGCACACTAATGTCTGCATCTTATGAACCATTTCTATCAATACATTACAGGTTCTAAAATTACCTCAATATTCTAAGGTATGTATAACTCTATACAATATCTACTTGGAAAATGTAATTTGAGCATCTCCCTAAGCTTACCAATAAGAAAACTATAATGTATGAATGACTATTACATTATCTACCTCAATACTGTGAGGTATACATGACTGTAACATTATCTATTTAGGGCCACAGTAGCATGTGATTGTTTCTAACATAATAATTTATAGTATGCATGATTTTAACATTGTTTATCCAAATGCTGTTAGGAGTGAATGTTTTCAACCTTACCTACTGGAACACTAGTGTATATATCAATCAACATTACCTATAAGACCACTAGTGTATGCATCAATCCAACATTACCTATAAGAACACTAATGTAGGCATCAATCCAACATTACCTGTAAGAACACTAGTGTATGCATTCATCCAACATTACCTATAAAAACACTAGTGTATATATTAATCCAACATTACCTATAAAAACACTAGTGTATATATTAATCCAACATTACCTATAAGAACACTAATTGTATGCATCAATCCAACATTACCTATAAGAACACTAATGCATGACTGATTTTAAACATTCCCTACCACTTGTATACCATTTCTGACTGTCTAGATAAGGAACATTTCTAATCTTTTAATGCATTTAGACCATCATTTGAAACCTTCCTTACCTTCTAGCACAGCTTCATAAATAACACCAGTGTAATAGTCCAGGCCCCTGGCCAAGCTCATATCAAATCGGACCTGAAGGAGAGGAGAAATGAGAGAGTAAAAGGCAATTGAAGATGACTTGAACTGAAATCTATGCATTTCCACCCCAACACACAGGTATACTCTCAAAACTACACACAACAAGATCAAGATTTAGTTAAGTATACCATCATCAGAACAAGTTACTTTAAGACACAAATCAGTGCTGTTAATGGAGCGTCGGTCAGTTTTCTTCCATTCAAAGTACTCCTGATCTTGTTGTCGTAGGAGTTTCTGTGCTGAACTTCAACTTAAAGCAAGTTCGAATTGTAACATTGATATTTGTCGACAACCAATCTCAACAAAAAATTAATTGTGTTAAACTGGTTTTGCTCTTTGCTTGCTCATGGTATAGATATGAGAACTTTCCATGTGTGGTCGGTGTTCACAAACTTAACATGGAGAGGAATGATTCAGTTTACAAGGATAATTACAAGCACCCTATGTCCACCTTCACAATCATCACCTGGTACTTATGATACCATTAAAAGGGAATTATGCAAGCACCATATGAACACTCTATATTCATCACTTGATACTTACTCTATCCTTTACACCAAAAATATCACAATATTGTATCAGTAACTTCATTCCTTCCAAGCCCTCTTTGGCAGCCTTGCTCTGCACCAGTTGTTCGTCTTTCAACAATTTTTCAACCAACTCTGAAGAGCCTATGTATTGAGAAGTGAAAATAGTTTTTATTGCAAAACGAACTCGTGTAAGAAACTTTACAAAGACAAGACGTTAGGGTTAGAGGGGGAGGGGGGGTGCCTTTTGTCCTTTTTCATTAAAGTTGTGGTGACTTTGCAACAGTAATGCTGTGTTGCAGAATAACAACACAATAATAGACACACAGACACACACAACAGGCAACAGAGGCTCATCACAATGACACACAACAGGCAACAGATGCTCACCACTCAATGGCAAAATATTAGGTATAAACTCTAGAGAAGGTACAATTTACAATCTAACTCTCAACCTTCCGACTTACGATGTGAATGCTATTTAACCAGTACATTGGGAACGTCTCTTCAACTTTAGTGTTTGTTGATGCACATGTTGGCATCTGGCCAACGATACTAGTAGCGAAAACCTATCAAACATTACTCACAGTCAAAACTTATCGCTGATCCAACTTAAAATTTCCTTCTAGAAAATCTCTCCATCACATGAAGGATAATGAGCCAGTGATTGAGGACTGATTTCAATTGTTTACACAAACGACTCTCTTCATATCAGCATTACTACTCACATTTGAAGACTATCAAAATTGTCAACTTTTTTATTTCCTCATTTGCAATGACACTTGACTCATTTCAAGCTGGGCAAACTGCATCGTCATGGGATTAAAGTGTCAAGCTACGACGACGACACAAATTTGATAAATATTAAATAAGATCAAAAAAGGCTGCATTGAGATAACAAAACTGTAAACATATCCTGAGAGTGATATCGTTCCTAACTCCCTAGAACTTACCGTGAAGTTGCACATATTCGCCAATCTTATCAGCTGAGACGGGATCCAGTCCTTTGTCGTCGATCATTTCTCCACGAACATCTTCCCAAAAAGTCTATGAGAGGACGAGATGGACAAGATTGCTGATGATAACAGTGCATTACAAAGTACTAAAACACTACTGGATTCACGGTGCATTACAAACTACTAAAACACTACTGGATTCACGGTGCATCCACAAACTACTAAAACACTACTGGATTCAAATGGAAATAGATACAAGCCATGTCTATCAACACTCATGACTGGGTGTAACCAGTTCTTCTATAGCCTTGTATTCAAACTGGGGGTCGCGACCCTTTGTTGGATCTGTTAACTACTCTGGAGGTTTGCCAGAACATTTGGAAGATGAAAGAAGGGGGGGTGGGAGAAGTCTTGAACCAAAAATTTTAACAACTGTTTACAACTAGGCATGCTTAGTAATATAAATGATATCTTAAATGAGAAGGAAAAACCACCTCGACTTAGAAACCTTCCCCAGGCCACAAAAAATCCACCGCTGATACTTTTCCCAAGATTATGCAAAAGACAAATAGTATTTTGTAGTTAAAAATAATCAGAGCCAAACTAACTTTAAATTCAAAACTGGTCTTGCAGCAAGAAAACAAAATTATGCATTTCAGATGACCTCATCAAAATTTCCAGGTTTCGAGATGGAAAAACCTGACAGATTCTGAAAAATCAGTCTAGAATCTATTTTGCTAGAATATTAAAGTGAATTAACAAATGTGGAATAATTTAAGTAATTAGCAACAAGGATAACATAGCATTGCGAGTCATGTGGAATGTTGTCGACTCATCAGACCTTCAGACAATTGATAATATATATTTCTATGCCAGACTTTGTCTCTTTCTACAATTTGGTTTACACTTTTGGTAATGTAATTGACCTTCATGCTTAATACCCTAGCCACAGTAACACTGCTAACCTATTATATTGATATTACCCATTAATAGTTTAATACCCACTGGTATACTAAATGACCTTTGACCCTAGGCATGCTCTTCACAATAACAACCACTCAATGAGTCTAGACATGTGCCAGCTACTGGTAAGTGAGCAGAGATATGCTAGTATTCCCCCAATCTGCGAGATGCAATTTATGTTAGCTCTCGGCTGACACGAGTAACCTATCCAGTAAAACAGAATATTCTAGTGGCAAATGTGGTATTATACTTTCAGAACCACATCCTCACCAGTCAAATACAGAAGACAAGGTTCAACTAAACCACCAAAAAGCTTATGTAAATTGTGACACTCACTTTGTCTAGTTTGTCCACGGAGGAACAGACTGTCCTGAATTTATCCTTAGGCACACCACAGACTTCAAAGAGGCCATCCAATATTAATCTGTGGTTAACCTGAGAATTGGAGAGTGATCAAAGTCTCAAAGTTACTATACACGAGTCATTTAAATATGTTTTCTGTTCTCTAGAAG
>JXUT01148044.1:0-10983 GCA_000934455.1 Apostichopus parvimensis | reverse complement strand
GTGTGGGTCTCCAGTGGCATGCAAACTGAGGGAGATGGTTATAGTTCCCAACTTCCACCATCAGTCCAGGGAAATGTTCTATTGGGGTGGGAGATTTACAAGACCCCTTTCATGGGAGCCTACTTCTCTAACCCCAGGGCCACATCCAATACTTTGCAAAATCCTTCAACCCCATCTGCTGGTCCTTCCATAAATGTCCATGCTCCTATATAAACAGAAATTTAGAATCCCACCACTTTGAAATTGGGTCTTTGCCTCTGGTCCTCCCCCATATACACAAATAAAGGTTTAGATGTCAAGTGGTGGATTCTGAGACCAATTTAAACTAAATCCAGGGTTGTGCTTGTGAATACTTTTTGAATTTTTGTGCAAGGTTGAAAAGGTGGTTGGTTAATTGGGAAGAAGTGCTTCCTGCATCCCCCGGATCTACCTCTGATTATTTCCTTTGGGCTTAATATTCATCAATACTGAATGTGACTAAAGCCTCTGGTAATTTTTCATAGAAAGGAATTGTAAACAAATTGCCATTTTTTACCCTTTTCTTTATTTTTAGCATTCTTCAAGCTAACTAACATCAGTTTACTCGACGAGGTATAGTGTCTACCTAGAGAGAACCCAATCAATCGAAGAGCAGGACCTCAACCATGATATTTTGATTTTGAACATTCTTACTCCTCATAATGTCACCACTGCACCATGTACGAAGAAAATCCACTTCCATTTCACATCAACTCAACATAAGGCATTATTAACCTCTCATATGTTGGCAAATTACCATCATCTAGCAGCAATTGGTGGTCCTCCTGGAGGCATAGACTCAATAAAGGGTTCATTAAATAGACAGTCAGATGTCCTGGATAATTTCCATTTATGAACTTACAGTTTATGTCGAATCACTGAAGCGGCATGTCCTGAATGGTGGAGAAAGAATATTGCCATACCGAAAAAATCACCAGAAACAGAACTAAACAGCCTGGTATCTGAAGGAGTGGTCCCTTGTAATGTATCTGTCAATGGCTGCTTGAGACACTGTAACTGGGAATAGCAACACTCCGATGGTACCCGTTTTGTTGTGGTTCTTTTCCTGTCCTGTTTCCAAGTGGCTTGATCGGTCGAAGAATTACCTACAATTGATCAGCCATCAAAGAAGCAAAGCTAACCTTTGACCTGTCGTCACCCAAGGCAACTGACTTTCAGGAATTTTCATCACGTATATGTTGTATGTGTAATTTGATATACTCTGCATTGACCATGTCTATCAACCAACCTTAGTCAGTCAAATACGAAAATCCAGTTACCAGTGGAACGAAAGCAAAAATATAATCCCATATAAGAATGTTGAATCTGTCAGAAAGTTTTCATCAGTTCCTTCTAAGCAAACAATTACAATTTAAACAAAAGCAAAAAAAAAACTAATTTTTTCATTCATTATTTTAGTTTCATTATTCCATATTTGAAATGGCAGGAGGCAATGACTGTTGTGAAACATGTTAAAGCTCATATAACTATGTAATTTTTAACCTAAACATTTTTTTTTTAAATTATGGGCACTCTTTTCATTTTTTTTATACCTTATATGTCCATCTCACTATGTGATCTAAACCGACCCTTGTTTTTTAATTTTTTTTTATGAGAAAACTTAGAAATGAAACCTTTTTGTTAGCTCACATGATTATTTGAAGATTCCAAACACAAAATTTAATGTTAAATTTGCTTCTCTCTAATCAGTAGTGTTTGATATATTTTTAACTATTCAATTAGTAATATTTTATGCACACCACGAAAAGCAAAATACAAATAAAATCTTCTAAGATAACATAAAGGAATGGTTTTCATTGACAAAATTAAACAATAAAAATAAAACTTATATGTAAGTTTTCAATCAAACGTAAACAATTTTGTTTTTTTCGCCAAACAAACCAGATAATTTGGATTGTTGGGGACTGAATGAATCAGTCCAACAACAGAAGATATCCATCTGTTGTGAAAGTGACACCATCTACACAAGAAAAGATTATCAAGGAAGGACTTACTGGCCAGCTCGACTGGTCAGTCAACAGGCTGGATTATCTCTATGAACTTAATCAGATGTACCTTGAAGGACAAAGAAAACGTTGCCAATTTTTAAACATAATCATAAGAAACCAAAATATTTGAGAGTTGAATGCAGATCTAGATTGTTCAACACACTGAGCCGAATGTTAATTTAATGCCGTCTGTTGGCTCCAGAAAGGAATGCGATATAGTCTCTCTTCTGGTAAGTCACAGAATATGCTTTTCCTGATGCTTAATTCTGTTGCAGTATTTTCTACTCATGCTTGTAATAAGAGGAAGGTTGGGGAGAAATGTACAGTAAATGCATGCCGTGACTAGGAATGTTGAGAGTCAAGTTAAGCCCCAAGCTACATTTATGAGTGATAGAATGAGTTTCTCCAAAAATAAGTATATAATATTCTTTGTCCCACAATTTTCCCAAGCCCTTAACTGACCCTGGGTCCTCAACTCCCTGAGCATCGGGCCCAGCTGCGGCACGCATACTACATAATGCTGAATGATGTAAGCTGCCATTGGATAAAGATAAGGACTAAAATATAAGGTGGTTTGGTACAATTTTCACAATGTTGTACATAGGAAATGGGAGTTGGAGATTTATCATTTATGAAGCTTGCGACAACAAATGTTGTGAAAAGTTGTTTTATATTCCCAAAGAGAATATCACTAACATGATAATTCTAACAATATAATGTTGAGTTGAGGTTTTCTTTGGGTTGTATCTTTGTCTCATCCTTCCCACATGATCTGCATAGCCATCAGTCTAACATAGAGAACTATGTGGTTACAACCACTTAATTTCTTCTTATTCGTTGAGTTTATTATATATATTCTACTTAAATGCATTATGATGCAAACACCTTGGGAGGTTATGTAAATCATTTCATTGATCCATGGGTGTGAGTTTGACCTATTTCAGTGAAAGGTGACATATTTTGATCTACCTCCATGTTTTTTCAGTCCTGTGGAACCCTGTTATTCCAGCTTGTCTGCTTTGTGACAATTTTCACCTTGATCACCATGGTGACCCGCCAGTGGCAAATTTTGTGGCCTGGAATAGCTGGCATCCCCCTCCCCTTTGAGAATTTAAAAAAAAATATTATTAAGCGTGCTATATCGGGAAATGGTGTTATACTTTGTGAGTATTTGGAAGTAAAGTATGATCAAGAATGTTCCACTTTTTTCCCCACAAATAACTAATTGTTTTCATTGACTTTTTGGCAACCCAAAAATGGTAGCTACCCCCTCCCCCCAAGATTGATTACCAGGACTGTAGACTACCATAACATGGTTCAAAATTCAACACAAAATGCAGCACTAACACGGTTTTGGTTTTTAGTTCTTCGTTGAAGACAATATGGCCCATATAGGTAACACTAAACAATTCCAGATGCTAGCTAAGAATCTAACCTCGACATATTATTCCTAAAGTTCTCGCAAACTGAATATGGTTAAATTTGAATGCAATGTGGTTTTGTCCGATGAAGCAAAAGTTTATACAGAACACAAACGATAGTCTGTGATGTAATGTTATCATGGTTTTCCAAAGCTTCCTTTCTCTTGCACGTTGTAGTTGAGTACCCATTGAAATCTGGATAGTTGGATACACTTGGAATATTTGCTTAAATGACAGTTTTCCCCAGCTGCAAGGCTTCATCAAACTTTTGTCTTTATACAAGTATTACCTTTCACTATGGTTTAACATTAATACATTTGCAAAGATAATGCCTTTTTGCCAAACCGACAACAGATAAAACATTTATGGATCTGCAATATTGTGTGCTATTTAGAAGCTAAGGTTCCTCCATCCACAGAACAACTCTGTCCTAAATTAACAACACATCAATGACAAAAGTTGTATGAAGAGTTAATCTTCCCAGTGCAGTCTTTGACTGGGATTCTAGGTGACAAAAGATATCCATATCTTAACAAATGTACTGTTTGAAAACCATACCATCAGAAAAGTTTTCAAAGCATGTTACATTTTCAAGGGGGGTCTTCAAATAACGTTTTTTATTTTTCTTTGCTATTTCGCCAAACACTTTATAAAGTGTTGGGGACTTGGAAAAGTCCAACAGCTATAAAGCTGTGAAAAGTTTTACAATTTTACAAATTGACAATTTAAGCACGCTCTTGGACATTTTGCTGAACATTTCGCCAAACACACTGAAGCAGTGATGTTGGGGACTTTTGGAAAAAAAGTCCAACAGCAGTCTCATTTTTTTAACATGTTCACCCTGCTGTGAAAACGTTGTCAGCTGTTACTAGAAATTGATCAAAGGGACTTGCCTGCACATAACAACCCACACCAAGAAGGCTTAGTAAATCCTCAGTTTGGTGGGAAACCTTTAAGATAGAAGAAAAGATCGTGTCCGGTGAGTCAACGAAGTATGCTGAAAACAGAGAGAAACTGGTTGCCATGCACTTGTATTTTATAGTAAAAATAGACATCACTCTAAATCAATGTTATATCCTTCCAGCAAAGTTAACAGTCAGTGGGTCCATTCTCTTTCTTGTTAATTTTTTCATATTGTTACTCAGTATAAAGCTTGAAAGGGGCAAAGTTGCACCATTTGCTTTGCTTTCGTGTTTACTTATATAGGAAGGCCTCTTTCAATTCAACTTTGAATTTCATTAATCCTATTGGGATACACCCCTTGAAACCTTTTTCCCGTTTTCAAATGTGCGCTTTCACTATTCATCAATGGTTCACATATGGATATGGATATTTTTTCGATCAATCGACAGATGGTAAGGGAAGTTTGTTTTATACAGGTTATTTGGTATTTCAAGTTTACTAGATATCATGCCAAATGATCAAATTTTACATTTTATGTTGCCTATTATGCAATATACAATTAGTGTTGCTCTGATAGGAAGATACTGATGTTGTTATTTAAAGGACACCAAAACATTACTTAATGTTTAAAGTAGGTTTTTTTCTAATCGCATCAGACCAGAAGGGTTTTACTGCCTTGTAAGAAACTGGTAATAATTCTAATATTTTTGGTTACGATATTGTGAAACTGTTTGGAGAATCATGATATATCAACTCACATTTTGACAGCGCTACTGTACATTCCATTCACCATTTAAACTTGAACTCACTTTGCTATAAACGGAGGATACCACAGTCTTGCCTCGAGAACATTTTTTGAGTAAATTTGGTGTCTTAACTTCTTGTTCATCCAACACAATTGCATTATTCCTTCTAAGTTAGTACCTCATAAAATTAAAATTAAACTAATTTCAAAACGTTTGTTTGAATTATCGAAAGCCCCTGGGATCTACGCTTGTCCACCGAATTTTGAGAGAACTAAGAGGCCACCGAAATGGAAATTGAATAGAATTAAGCATTTATACTTTTTTTATTTTTTTAATGATTTATATTAATTAATTTCTTCTGCATAAAATGGGAGTCCTACAATTTGATATAATTACACATGCTGAAAATAACATAAAAATCCATGTAATTCCGTTATGGTTATCAAATCTCTTGTAACAATCAAGTTACAGGAATATTAATTATTAGTATTACTTTTAATGATTTTTGTAAATATCATCAAAAATACAAAACAGTACATTTTGTGTGTTAAGCTTCAGGTTTTCTTTAAAACAATGTACAATAGTTTCTTTAAGGCATCTAGTTATAACCATGTCCATGACTTACCTTGGAAACAGAACAAAAAGGGAAAGAAAAACAGTACTTTTTGTCCACAAGATTATAACAGACAATTGTTTATTCAGAAGTTTCACTTAAATTGTACAATTAACAGTTTTGGCTAGGGAATACTACCTTGGGTTTACCCAAGGCATTTGTATTTCTCTGTGACTAATAAATCATTCTTACCTTAAAACCTGAAAAAGACATTCCAAAATATGAAAAAAATAATAATTAAACCTATATATTACAGTTTGAATTACATTTACTGAAATTGAACTAAGAAGCAACATCACCTTCAACTTATATGATAGCATGACTTAAATATGATAGAGATGACAATAACTTCCCCACACAGCTGACAAAATTCTTGCTCTGTATGGGATGAGATATTTTTTTGTTAAAAGGGGGGGGGGGTTGCTGTAAATGTGAGATGTCACTAAGCGGTATAATTTTTTATTTCTTTACATTTCTTACAGATTTTCAAAAATTGGAACAAGTGCTGTCACAGAAACCAACACCGATATTGTGTCATTTTTGTAAGAACCACAATAGTTCGGTTTCAGCATTTGCAAAATCCAATTTCCATGAGAGAAATTAAATATTGTAAAAAATAAGGAAAACCATGGCACGGTCAAGCATGTGCGGATCCATGATGTCATAAACTTGCTCAAGTCAGTAATGTGTGGAAAAACATTAATTCTGTGATATCTCCCACGATGAAAAAAGATTTTCGTTAGCTGTTTGGGAATGTTGATCATATGTCTCTATCACGATGACCAATTGATGATGATGGTTAGTTTGAGGGTGCTACTGCCAAATTTGAGCAAATTTGAAAGAAAAAAATTGAGAAGCATACAATTTAAAGGAGCATACAGCATTTAAAATGGAAGCTTAGAAAGATGTTCTTCAATTTCTTCTTTGCTCCTTGTAACTTCAAAACTGAACTTTCAATTAAGGGCCATTCAGAGAAAATAGACTCCTTCGATGACAAACATTAAGGTTGAATATACATCAAATTGCTAATTCCCTTTGAAATGCTGCAAACTGAGCCAGCTGATTATCATGGTATTACAATGCATCTCAATCCAACATTCTTTGAGTGAAATGTTTAGTCCCTTTATCTAATGTAGACTTAACTGTTCTCCATGGTCAATCATTCAATAATTCATAATTATGTGTTACAGTGGTTAAAAGTCCATCAAGCAAATTTCATTACACCATCTTATGGGGAAACCTACCTTTGTACACAGAAAATGAAAACTGCATCATGCGCCTTTTCCCAGTCACCGCTAGGAATCCAACACACTTCACCAGGAGTACATCTCCTCCTCCACCTCACCCCCACCAAATCTAAATTCTTCATCATTCCCCACCATCTAGTACGGCTTAAATCTGTCAATTGTCATAGCTCAGATCTCTTTTGAAAAAAACAACCTCCCCTCACAACCCCCCGACCCACCAACCATCCCTCCCCTCCACCTCCTGTCAATGAGTGAAATAAACCCTGGATTTCATATCAGACCGAACTCCGGATTATTTATCAATATATTCAGTTCTACATACTACCAACTATAGAGGGCATGACCAAACTATACCATCATTTCTTTCCATTGAAATGAAGTAAAACACACATCCACACCCTCCCCCCCTTTTTTCTTCCCCCTGCTTTGTTTGACTGGACATAACCGTCACTCTTTACACATTGTCTGACACACCTACCCTCGGGAGGTCAAATACGATTCATCTTGGTTACAAAACTTACCTATCTTTTATCCATTCTGCAGTAAGAAATTGCTTTAAAATTTTACACCAAACTCGAGTGTACACATCAAAGTGAAACTTTATAAAATATTTACATGACTACAAATTCCAGAGAGAAAGGTCGGACAGACGATTTTTCTCAACGATGAGACTTGGATAAACCCCCCCCCCCCCAAAAAAAACAACAACCTAAAAACCAAAAGGGTTTACTACCATTACAAAATCATATTTTCACTGATAAGATAGCCTTGTAAACAAATACAGGTTGTTGAAATTAAAGACCAGACTATTTGTTCAGAGAATACAAAAGAGCACAATGAGTCTGAAAAACAATGGACTTGCATCAACAGGACAAAAGCACCTTTGTCTTTATCCTTAACAAAGGATTTGACCATAGAACCCAGGACAATGGCTGTAGATTCCTAGGTTTGGTCAGGAGTTGAATATGGATAACATTGATGCCATCACAAATTAAACACGAAATACCCAACGGAATATTTTGTTGAATATCGCATGGTTTGGATTTCACTTTTTTTAGTTTTTTGGTAACAATTAGTGGATTGAGTAATAAGTAGATTGACAAGCCATTTAGTTATATTTTCATGTTAACTAA
The DNA here is from genome assembly GCA_000934455.1 of Apostichopus parvimensis. Lineage (NCBI taxonomy): Eukaryota > Metazoa > Echinodermata > Holothuroidea > Aspidochirotida > Stichopodidae > Apostichopus > Apostichopus parvimensis. The sequence continues at coordinate 2,893 of JXUT01148044.1, read as the reverse complement.
TCGCACGCAGAGACACTGCTTCCTGCATATATGTCCAATGATGACCAATTTTTTCACGCTCACTGTGCTACTAACAAAAACGGTAGACACGTAAAGTTCAGGGTTAATGGATTTTCAAGATGCATTTTGAAATAGGTAAACCACCAAACATATTCTGCAATTTATATTTGGATTTTAGTGTTGTCGGAAAGAGTTAACATTTCTTTAAATGCAATTTCAACCGAGACCAAAAAACACATGGCGGAATAGACTCCCATTTTCTAAAGTCAATGATCAAGTCTTGCTCTAATCAGAGTAAGCCTTTTGAAAAGCCCTGGCAGGGCCTCAAGAGTCGAGGCTAAAGAATCAAGAATGTTTTCCTAACATGAAGACCGCAGGTTTTATCTTAGGACTTCCAAATCAATATGCACCTTCAACAAGTAATACAGGAAACTTTTCTTTCCTTTTTTTATTTTTCTGACAATCAAATTGATGCCAACCTTCGTCTCTTAATTCTTTCGACCGGCTGGGTCTATCAGAATCTTCCTCCGTGCATGTACGGTGGTCCTCTGTAAGGCATTCGGTCCATCATCTGCGGAGGCATGCCAAATGGGTGACCGTCTGACCTTGGGGGCATCTGGAACATCATCGGCATGTGAGGTATACCACCCATTTGCTGTGGATTCATACCACCTGAAGTAAAGGAAGAAAAAACAAAAAACAAGTATGAAACTGTATCAAAAATAGAAAGCCTGGCAATCCATCTAACCTGGACATCTCCCTGCTAATTATCTATTTGTCATTCATGTCTCATTTCATGTCCCATCAAGTCATTACATCTTCTGGCTTACCATTCTTTTCAATATCAGTCACCCCCCCCCTCCCCCCCGTTTGCCATCTTCTGTAAACAGGCCACTTACTCAGTTCTAATTCAACGAGTCGTAAGTTAGTGCTCTATGGACTTTTTTTTTCTTTCTTCTTGCTCGTTTAAACTGCCTCTGATGAAGATTGGGCTAGGATTCTAGTTTTTGGTAACTATTTGGTCGACTTTCATATATATAAACATTTTGCTAATTACATTTTCCCTTCTATACTCTTGCAAGTGGATAAAATACTTTCCATACTTGTCAGCGATGGTACCTACACATCTGTGGGGTGAAAGTTCAAGTTCAATACCACCAAAGTCACGCTGGTCACAAGCCAATAAAGTACATTAAAATGCCACACATAAAAAGGTGATTGCATTGACTGGTTGTTTGAAATCAGATTATCCACAATCAGAACCAAAATATTGAGCTTTGAATTTTTCAGACAATGACACTGGAAATCTCTTCTCAAACACATCCCCTCCCTCCTTCCCCCACCCTTAAAAAAAGAAAGTACAAATGGGAATATCCCGCTTTTCATCTATTCAGCACATCAAAATCGTAAACGAAAACTTACTTTTTGCTCAATCTCAATGATGGATGATCCCACTTTTGAAAGAGGATCGAGATTTGGAACTTACCCATCATCTGCATAGGAGGCAGTCTGGCATGCTCTGGCATACCTGGAGCCATAATAGGTTGGCCCATTCCCATAGCACCATCCATTCTTGGGTGCATGACCATACCAGATGTCGGTTGCATGCTAGATACAGGTGGCATGCTGGAGACGGGAGGTTGCGAGGAAGCCTGCGAGACCTGGTGGCCCATGGACATCGACGAGGACGCCATCGGTAGACTGCTCGGCTTTGCTGAGTACTTGGGTAACTTGGCTCGGATCTCTTCCTGCGAGTGAAAAGCAAAGACGAGTACTAACATGATAATGAATAATTGTGGCTAGCTTTGCAGTCTACATGCAAGTATTTCCAAGTTTATAAAGAAGACAGAGCTTTTGTGTGTGTGTGTGGTAAGGGGGGGGGGGGAGGATGCATACATTTAATGGCCAATTTCATGAAGTCCTATATAATAATACACGTCACCAATGGTAATCTGAGTAATCCGTGCTTGACATGACCAGGTAATTGCTATTGACAAAACAAGAATGAATGCATGAATTTCACATTTCCAAAGGAAAGAGGTTTTTTCCCTCTTACAGTCCCAAATACAAGTACTGCATCTTAAATAATGCAGAGAAGACCTTCTGCAAAGGATATTTTTCAATTTGAATAAAAAGGATTACTACACTTTCTAGGATATAAATCTTCCTGTCTTTTCCATGACCAAATTAAAGACATCCTATAACCTTTTCCACAGAGCATTGTCTGACATTTTGCTTTGAGGCAAAGTTTGAATTCAACTTGGAAATCACAACTAAGGAGTGATTTATTAAACATGCTAATACTGATGGTGTCATTAAAAATCTTGTTCTTTTCTGATTCTCTCTTCACTTTGTAGTTGAAATCATACAATTTACTTATTTTAAGTAGAGTAAATATTACTACTTGTAGTGATACCCAGCTCGCTATAAAATCTCCTTAGCAACGACCTCCCAAGGTCACCCAGAATCAAAGTGCTATGGTGTGGTGAACTGACCAATGAGAGCTCTTCATCAGGATGAATGATTTTACTTGTTGCGCTGGTACTTATCGTTGTCTTTGACTTGGAGTCTCCAGACGAGGTCACTTTGGCTTGCGTGGTCGCCGAACTAGAAGCTGCTGCAGATGGCATAGGCGGCGCTGCATATGTAGGGAATGTTGGTTTCGACTGACTGGGTGCTGAAGTTGATGGCGCACTACTCTGCAGTGGTTTGAAGTCTGCTCCGACTGGTCCCGAGCTGGAGGATGTCACAGAGGTCTGTTGTGGGAAATACAAAAATTAGGAAATGCCATCAGAATGGTGATTGTCACCTTAGAAAAAAAAGGAGATGTATAAATATTTAGGAGCTGTAGTTCAAGCACCGCATGACAATTATAATAGGATCATATCATGAG
>JXUT01148030.1:0-10113 GCA_000934455.1 Apostichopus parvimensis | reverse complement strand
TGTACAATAAAACAAAATAAAAAACTGAATGCCACTCCTATATAGAAAAAAATATGAGAAAATAAAAGTCTCTTTAGGATAAGAAAACAAGGTGAATTCATGTCTCAATGAAATGGCTACCAACAATAACAAGGGCAAGGTGTTTTTAGCAGAGTTGAGATGATTGTCTATCAAGAGTCCCAGGCTCTCTAGTTCAACTTCAAGCACAAAATGGAGGCTCAAATGTTCCGATGATGAGACCTAATGGCAATCTGGACAGGTAGAATTAGCATCATACTCTCCTCTATTGCAATTACCACAGACCCAGACCAAACAGAAAACACACTGAAGCCATTCTGGACCAGAATAGTCAGTGTCGCAGACATAGCAGTGATTCTCATTGACAGCGTTAGGTATGTCCTGTAACCCTGATGAACCTGAAGCATTGTCCTCCAATGAATCCCAGTGAATCCCGATGTAAGATTTCCCAGGCAGTGCGCTTCGAGATGCTCCCACTAATTCCTCAGTAGTGCAGGGAAAACTTCCTGTGGAATTGTGCCGAGTCGACGGGACTCCTTCCTCCATATATCCAGGATGTTCCGCCTGCCAATTTAAATGGACGGAAGAAGGCGACAGCCAGGGCTGTGTGAGATGTGGGGGGGGGGGGAGCAGTGAAATATATGTCACTCTCTATGGCTGCTTTCACCACTTCTGGCGAGAAATGTGACGCCAGGTTGTCACCAATTAATATCTTGGTACCTACCTGTGCTGATGCATCAGAGATGAAGACCTCGAAGAACCACTGCTCGAAAAGTCCTGGTATCGAACCAGCCACTAGGGGTTACGTCGAACTTGGATCCCACTGGTCCAATTCTCATACAAGTTTTGTGCTTTATATACAATGAAGGGAGGAAGAATCTCATCCCCTGCGTTCCCACACACCATCATCGAAACTGATGTTCTGGAGTGCTCCTGCACACGCTCAACTCGCTTTTTTCCTCTTTCGTGGACGCTGGCGCAAGCCTGTCGTCTACAAACGGGACGGCGTTCCCCGGATGAAATTTCGAGTGAGTTAGTTGTTAGGTGTAGGGGGGTTGTGTGGTCGTTACATAAAGTGGGTTGGTGGGGGTTTTACTGTTTGTGGTTTGGAGTTGGCTTTTTGGGGCTAGTTTGTAGTGATTTTTTGTTTTGGTTCTGTTGGCCTTTGGGTCCGTGTCCTTTTCACGTCACGTTAAACACTACGTTTTATACATATGTGGGTTAGTGAGAGATTTCTGTTTGTGGGTTTCAGTTGGAGTTTTGGGGGTTGTTATACAGACTGGGATTGTTTGGGGTTTTTTTGGTTTTGTTGACCTTTGGTCCGTGTCCGTTCTCTTTGCACGTAAAAAGCACAGGCTCCCACTCCACTCTTTATTTCCATATTCGTCCTTTGCAATTAGCAAAACTTGTTGAACTCCAACTTCAGCCATGTACCCAGCAAAATCTTTCATGTTCAGAGCAACTATTTGTTTCTTTTTTCTTGACCATGACTTGCAGAGTGTTTTCCTAACAGACGTAGCACGTCCAAAGTACTTTCTTTTAATCAACCTAGAAATAAAGTTTGTTAACTGTTTCTGTTTTCGTTGCAGCCCCATAATTCGTTCCTGTACATGCCTATATTTTTTAACAGCTACTTTACGTCTTTTTCTCTGTACATCAACATCATTTTCATTTAAGAGGGCCTAAGATCATGGTGTAGTCTTCAGATTCCAACGTGTCAATAAAAGGTTTTTACATTCAACCACTTTCTTTAACTGACCTCCCAAGTTTTATAAACATGTATTTCAATATGATAGGTATGCAGACCCATTTTCTTCAACCAAACTATACAGCATGTACACATTTCCATGAATCATCATGTTTTGGGTAGGCAACTACCAGAGCTACCTGTAACAGTGTAAATAAAGTAAATAAAGAACATGAACCGAATCATTTTGACCATTGCAGTCAATCGCCATGTTCCTAAGCAAATGTCTAAGGCAAGCTCAATGATGTAACTTCATGCTTGCCATCAACTTTGGTAAGGATGGAATGATTACAAGTACCACATTGAGTACAAAAAGTCTATTGTTTTTGGTGGAGGTCAAAGGTCATTTGGGGTCACCAGGGGTTAAATTGTGAAAACCTCGTAAATATAATATCTCAAGAAGGGAATCATGTGAGGAGGGGGGTATGTATTTGAAGTTACTTTTCAGGCCCAAGGGCTGCTGTGATGATTTTAAGTGCCGAAAGAATGCCTTTTTGCACTTTCAAATTCTCTCTGGCTAGCTCAAGCTTTTCCCTCTCAATTGTGATGATTTCCTCTTGTAATTCTGCATCCCTTCATTATATTTTGGGGACAACTCGGGAAGAGGGACAACTGTTTGGGTTGACTGCCTGATTGGTGATATTTCTGTTGGTGCAGGTGAATGCTGTGAATAGAGCAAATGAAAACAATTAATCAATTACAAGATACTCCTATAACCTTTCCATTATGAATACCGTCTTTATATGAAGTCACAATTGAATAATTGATAAATAATTTAAAATTCTGTGAAAGGATTTTTCACTTTGGAAAAGGTAACTAGTTTTCCTCCTTATTCCCTTTATCTTTTTCAAAATTATTCATCAAGGTTACCAAAAACATATGTATAATATTAAGATGGAGTGCTGTCAGTTTTTCCTGGCTTTCACAATTTCAACACGTATTCATAAATTGTACCTGTCAAATGGTCTGTCTCTGATGTCCCCAGAGCATTGACACCATCACTGGCCTGGGGGCCATTGCCTCTAAAACGGCCTCATAAACAGGGCTGTAATCAGCTGCTGGCCCTCCACCTAAAATAAAATGATATGAACATTTTATTATAATGTCAAGAGAACCGTGATGGTTGCGAGGTGCCAATAAATGCTATTAACCTGTTGCATGTTTTGCTCTTTGATATTTTTGGCCAGTATTTTCAAATCTGACCACTTCTTCTTAAGTTCAGAGGCACTTCTCTCTGAGGCACCTCCTGCAACCCTGATGGAATATGCAGCTTTCTCCCAGTAGCATTTTTTTTCTGTCTTCTACCTGTTGGATATGCATGGAGGTTAAAACACAATTCAGAAAGACCAACCATACGTCTTTCAGCCAAAAAAAAGAACTTATAAATCTAAGTTTTTATATTGCTTCTGGCATTCATTACAAAATTAGTTACTATGTTAGTTACAACATCACCTAAATTCTATATTGCTTTATTTTCTCTAACAGATTTAACTTAAACACATGAATTAATGTTCCATTTTTTGCTATGTCAAGATTCCACTTCTCTTTTACCGTTTACATTATGGCAGAGCATTAGGTAAACTAATGGTAATATAACTGGCTATGTCTTCAACTTCAAATAGTGTAATTACGCACACACACGGTTACAAATCATTGTATGTCATTTACTCAGACAACATCACACCTTTGATTCATGCTCTGTCAATACTAATGCAAAATGTACTGATTGTATTCAACTTGTAAAAAAACAAAGCTTCTGAATGCTAATGTGGTTAGGCTTTTAAAAGTCTTACCTTCCGTGGGCAATGTCCAGCTCGACCAAACAATTTGTCACGGTTTTCTTTCACAAACTGGCAAAGAAAAAACATTTCTTGCTGGGAAAAACTCTTCTTCCTGCATTTTGTTTTCTTTTGAGTTGGACATGGAAACAAAATTGAAAACATGAAAATTGTCAAGTTATCATTAACGACTCAAGAACAATGTGATCTAAACTTAATACCATGGACCCAATAAGGAAACTTTGTTTTTCTTGTACGATAACTTCAAATATCGTAATTATAAACATACTGAAAGCTATTTAAGATCTGAATTTACTTTTATTATGTTACATACCTTGATTAACCCTATGAAGTTGCTTTCCTACTTTTGCAACTGCTGTCACAGCTCATGGGGCCTGGTAACTTCTTTCATTGACACCCTCAGCATGGCCCATGTGCTTGTACATTTGCTGCCTTTCGAAATTGGGGAAATACATTGCAACAAACAGGGAACTGGTTCACTGACTTACACTTGTGGCTGTTAGGTTGTCCACACATTCCACAGCAGTTAACGCACTGCCACCCACTAGGGTGGGAAAAAGACATTTGTGTGTAGGCATACAAGAACATTTCCGTCTCCATTGGCTACCTTGCTCAGAGCATTCTTCAGAGTTTGGTTGAAACGCTGAACCAAACCATTCGTTTGTGGATGATAAGCTTATGCTCTATTTGGAACCTGTGAAGGAGTCTTCTGTTTACTTCATTCACAAACTCCCTCCCTTGGTCAGATATTAAAAATATCAGCGCAACCGTATCTGTGCAATATGCAAAGTTGAAAGCAGTGCTATGGGTGTTATTCATACATAAAATAAATTCTCATCTTGAAAGGAAATGTTTAAGCTCCACTACAAAAATAATTATTGTTCACCATGCTGGTTGAGTGCAGACTGTTAGTGTAAAACCGAACTATGTTCAGGCATTGAGTTAATTGGATCTTTTCTTGTGACACATGTTTATGGGCTAACTTGCTGAACTTCTTTTATTGGAGCTTGCAAATCATATTTTAGGCATTGCATATATATCACACAGTTAACTACAATAATTGAAAAGTTTTAACCATACGAGCCAATACAACATTTGTGATATATTGCAGGATGGTGCTCAGTTGATTTATTGTGTGATATGCCAGACTGTATAATTGTCAATCAAACATTAATTTTCATAAATCAGGATCCATTGGGGTTCAAAACACCCTCTGTATGACCCAAATGCAAAAACAAATTAATGCTAGCTCACCATAATAGTAAAATGTACTACACCATTTTGCATCAAGAGACCTAAAAATTGCCTTATTTTGCCCCAAAAAAACGAGACCCTCCGCCCCGGTTTCAAAAAGTATCCCCCACCAATAAACACACACACACACACCCACACAAATTATGTGTATCCATACTAGCAATTTCCTCAATGGACCTAACAGAGAAATGGTACCAAACCTTAGTTGATACATTATCACTCTTATCATGTTGAATTCTTGTCAAAACAGCTCAATAGTAACAGTACACACTTCGTAAACAGAAAGTTCCATGTGGTTGCAATATAAAAATGACCAACACATTTTTGAACAACAATATACAATAAGTGATGTCTAGCTGTGGAATGTGGTCTTAATTATTTACTCATCATTTGTTTGAACAAACTGCTTTTAAGTTATCTACTTCAGTGAATCAGGTCCGTGCAAAATCTCTATTGGTGATGTAGACTAAATGAAGACAATTGTCTAGCTATATGACACTTAATTGTTAAAAGCTGGGTATGAAGTGTGGGTGAGAACCAGAGGTGGAACCTTTGCAAATATATATATAGGAACAGAAACTACTTGCAGATAAACTTGTTAAAAAGGAACCATATTGCAAAAGATTTACAGTATACTTCTGACCTCGGCCTCTCTGTATGCTTTATACCTACGTGGAAATAGTTATATTCAAACACAGCAGTGTTGACCATTCTGCCATGCACTATCAGTTATTTGCAATGTAAAGATAATAGATATGAGTAACTGCAGAAAGTTATGTTTAAGATATTTTACCTCATCATCACATCAGTAATGAAATTCGATGTTGATGCTGCAGTCTTGTCAGGCATTGCCTTAGCCTCAGGCCACTTTGTTATAATATAGTTGCCGGCTCTGCCTTGACTGTTGATCTATTTCCATTGCTTCATTCTGTAGTCTGTACACAGGTCTAGATAAAAAATAATGGGATATCTGATCAAAACAGCTGGTGTTGTTGGATTTAGGCCAATTATTTTTACATTGCATATGTAACATAAACCATATTGCACCATATTTACAATTGCTTAAACCACTAAAACAGAAAATGGTCTCACTTTTTGCAACTTACAACTATACACCCATATTGGTGGTTGCTCTCCAGTTATGCCAAAGTATGGCTTAAAGGTATTCTGTCTTGGCCCCAAATATGGAAGATATTCAAATGGCACTTTGGTGAAACTTATTAAACTATTTTTATTTCCACCCTGGAGGAAATTTACCTCACTAGGGTTATCAATCATCTTTTGGTTCATATAGAATGTCTGACCACAATTTGATGGATTAATAACATCCAGGAAAGTACTTTTGAAAAATTCTAGCAATTACAGTAGCCACAATTTAGGGCCTGTACAGACTACCTTTAAAATTAAATTTAATTTGTCCAGACAAAGTGACTTTAACTAAACTTCAACTTTACTGCATGCTGTAGACAACCTGTACAATTAAACAACTAGAGAATTTACCTGTTTCCATAATCCAGTCACAGGAATGCTATGGAGACTTCTTCGTGGACAAGACAATGACCATTTGACCCCCCTGGCACATCTTGCAATGTTAATACTTTTCCAATAAAATCTAGACATAATCTTCTGTCTAGTTTTGTCTCTGCCAAGATTTGCACCTTCAAAGAGATAAGAAAATTCATGATCAATGAGATAACATGTATTTTGCCCCCCCCCCCCCTAAAAAAAAGCGCTGCAGAAATGGTAGTTGCCACATCAGGCCTTCAATATCTTGAGTTTTGCATATTTTGTTGTAACCGTGAAATGGTTGTTCGCCATTTGCCATCATGTTTCATGACACAATTCAGAGTTCTCTGTGTGAATTACCAATATATGATATGAATTTAATTGCAGGTGTGAAGGTTGACGAAAACGTAAAAAATTAATTTTAGTATACAATGTATAAATAACCTTTTGTAAATGTAACCACTACTGTCCAAATAGAGGATAAGCGTCTCCTACCTGTAAACTTGTATTGGCCTAGCAGTATTAATTATGACAAATATCATCTTTCCTTCGAAACGGCCTGGGATAACCACAGGCAAAGTGTGTATCCTATACTGTAAGATACAACCATTACCTCCGATGCCACTATGAGCTGCCTCGATTTGGGCGATTGTAAAGCCCTAGATGGTAACACTTTCCTTCCATCATGGTATGTGAGAGTACCATCTTCAGTCAGTCTACGACTGACTTCGTCTCCGTAGGACCCTTTTCTGGTTTCTTGTAAAAACCACTGGGATACGTCTCATTCGTGGACAGGACAATGACCATTTGACCCACTGACACATCTTGCAATGTTGCACATACTTTGCTACATCTATGTTAATACCTTCCGTCTTTTCCAGCAATTTTTACATAATATATTGCCTATTTGTTGATATAGGCCTAGGTTACTATAGGTTATCATGTTGATAGAGATGCATAGCAGTAACACAATAGTTACTTTAAAACTATCAGTGTACCAAAAATTTCAACTTTCTACACCAAAAAAAGTATTTAATATAAATTTGCACTGCTGCAAATGGACAGTCATAAAGTAAGCATAAACTACTTACTTGCTGATAGCACGTGAAATATGGTACCACATGACGTGTAAATGTTTCCCTAAAAATAGCTGTTATTAGTTCATAAATGGCAGTACATTATTGCTAACAGCCTAGGCCTGCACAGGTTCTGCATACAACTATACATATCATCGTTACAATATACATAGTGGATTAAACAACCAATCACAACACGCAACACGATCGATACGAAAGTGTATTTCAGCCTGGGACTATTGAGAATAAATAATGTGACATCAAGATGACCATTTTTGGGGCAATTCGATGAATTAAAACTTACCATATGCTTCTTTGTGCAAATTGCTATCTGAGTATCGATCAACGACAAACCTCTTCGCGTTTTTGGTTCCCATAATGGATGCATCGGGTTTAACGGCACCGCGAAAATTTGATTTGGCTGGTTACAACAAATGAAAGGCATTATTCTTAAACATTTCAACTAATAGTACAAAAGCCTATCTGATAATCTTGAGATACAAAAATATGCAAAGCAGTACTCATCAAGTAAAAGTGATACACTTCAAATGCAAAGCTGTGATTGAAAATTGTATTAATCACTGAGGATATATTTGCAATAAAATCCCCAATTTTAGGCGGCAGAGCAGGACTTGTATCACCTGCTAAGAAAGGCTCCACAACCGAATCCAGGAGGGTTTCCTCCTCCGGTGTATCTACCAAGGACCCAGAATAACACATTAAAAATAATCGATATGTCATCGTCAATAGTATCAAGCCTTGCCCGTTTGACTTCTGGCTGGTCCAAATTACCTTCGTTTTGAGGCCTATGTTGAGCTACCTCGGATACCATTTTCTTTATGTAATCCGATAATTCAGGTGTTATTCCCGCTGGTTGGGATTCATCTGCATTTTCAGACTCCCACAGTAACTCTTCTCAGAAGTCAAGCTCTCCAGAATGAGAATTTCGAGGCTCGTCGCAATGATGCCTGTCCAATTAACACTAGCATTCTGCAATTATGCCTAACCAATTTTTACTTCCTCAATCCAGTCTCCTTGATATTTATATTAAGGGGTTGCCTCACCCTTTCCTCCGTCATCTGCCTCAGTACCCTCAGTGTACCCTCAGTAGAGCCAGCACCATCATTAAAATAGCTTACAGCCATAGATACAGCAATCACCACTGTCTGTCTTCCATAGTAGATCTCTTTCGGACATCGTTTCCAGATAAGGGCGTTAAAACTTACACACGCATTCTGGGTGAACCCATCCAAACATTTTTTCAATAGCTGCTTCTTTGATAGCTGTACAAATGTTGAAGTTATTGCTTCAATGATTACACCTGGGAGCCCATGTTTATGCGTATAGTTAGTGGTGCCATTTGCCTGGTCCATTTGCCGGCCACACCAACTGTCTTCCCCTGGTGGACATAGCGAGTGGTTGTGCTGGTCATCAGTCGAGGCCTTGTGCTTCAATATAGCATTGATACTCCGTTCCATTCCAGCTAGATCCCCAACATTACGACGTATTGCCAGACCACAATAGAGCTGCAATACATCTATCTCTTTGTCTGTTAGCCTGCCTCTCCCACCTAGAGTTTTCCCATCAGACAGTTTGGATTTGCTGCTTTTCTGTTTCAGTTTGTGTAAGTGGGTCCCCATAAGTTTTTGGACATGTCCCACACATTCCTTTTTTTCAATAGATTTTCCGGGATATGGGTCGGAGGCAACAACAGTGTCATATGATTTGGTGTCCCCATCACCAACATACCCCACATACTGGAGCTTGTGAAGTTGTTCGCTCCTGTGGAACATGTTCAGGGCACCCTTTAGTTCCATGCTTATTGCTGATCCCTCGTGGGATTTGGTGCAATTGTTGGCGTGCTTGATTTTCCATTGTATATTTTCATCACAATTTTCATCACTGTCTTTCATACGCTCACATCCTTTGCAACCTTTTGCAGTACCTCAACATCTAACACTTTTCCATTATCCATTCAAATGGCAGTGACAATCCCATTTAGGGATGAGTGACCTCTACGTTGCCATATCCCATCTAACATTACAGTGCACTCTGCATTCCCATCCATTTCACCCTTCCTCAAGTCTTTAGCTGCATTAGACATACTGTTACTAGCACATGATAGCGTTGCATCGTGCAAATCACTTTGTAGTTTTTGGTAAGTGTCTTTCTTCATAGGTGAAGGCATATTCATAATGCCGCAAAAGTTCTCTATATCTGCAAAACAAAGCGTAAATTCACCTCAAATGATGCACCTCCTTTCTTAGCCTCTTCGGTCTCTACACGCTGTGATGTGTATTATTTTTTTTGGAATAGCCACACTTTTCAGAGTATACACTCAGTCTTTGACCCAGTCCCTTTCTCTCATTGGGTTTCTCACAGAGGTTCACATTTGCTTCCTTACATTCGGGGCACAAACTATCCTGAACTATTGATTTGAAAATACTAATGTCCACCATCCTAAATCCTTCAGCCAATTGATTTATATCATCTTTCTTTACAGGTTCTGGTCCTTTCAATTTTTTTGACTGGCACTCTCTGTACTAAGAAATTGGCCGACTTTATGATTTTCCTGCTAAATAGCCAAATGAGAACCAATGAAATTTCATGTAAGAAAATTAAATGTAAACTGAAGCTAGCAGAATTTAGGATAGCAAGAGCTCTTCAAAACAGTTTGATTCATCAAAATCGATGTTATATAGACCAAATTATG
>JXUT01148018.1:0-15049 GCA_000934455.1 Apostichopus parvimensis | reverse complement strand
CTCACTTGATGCGGACTAGAACGAATGTATATATGTCATCATGGAGCCCTTCTGTCGTGGGACGCGCCGCGCTTCTATATCGGCAGTTACTCGATTTAGAGATTGAATGACACCCAGTGGCGTGACCAGCGGGGGTGGGGGGGGGGTGGTCAGTCTCCCAGTCAAATGTCTTTCCCCGCTTGCCCCCCAACCCTCCCAAATGACATAGGTTTGCAAATCATGATGTTGGACGAAAATGACAAAATGCATTGAAACTTGAAAGGCTCAGTAAATCCGTAATTGACGGGAATTCTCAAATTTATACCAGCCAATTGCTTATTAAGTTCAATATTATCCTAGTATTTAGATTTCTTTCATCGCTACGAGCCCCTCCATGACACACAGGCTGCCCAGCGAGATAAACTGCTACCATGCTTGCCATATCACGTGTATGTTTATGAATTTATACCATTATTATATCACCGTCCAATATTATAGTTACTTGAAAGATACAGTATAATATATTACGTAATTTCAACATCGCACGTGTGAACTCACACAGGCTGATCAGTCGGTAGAATAGGCTAAACCGAAATCCTGGTTCCGACGAAATCCGATGGGCTATGGCGTTTTGTAGTTGCTGAACGAATGAAGCCTAAGTCGATGAAACATCTTACGCAAATGTATTGAAATCATAATTATATTAAATCAGAGTTAATGAGATAGTATGTTGAAAGAATAGTCCAGACTTAAATGAGAACTTCAAACAAAACAAATGAAAGGACCAAATCTGAACCCATGCAATTGTCCAAATCCCATCGCTATAGCATTTTTGAAGTTCATCCAAATTCTCCATTTGATTCGGCAAATAACAAATTTTCCTGAACAAATTAATCATCCAATTATGCAGAAATTCATAGGCTTCTGTAGACAAAATACATTTATTAACTGCAAACAGTATAAGAACAAAGCACACAGGGCAAACAGGGCGAAAATTTAGCGGATGGAAATCAGGAAAAATGATTCAATTTGGGTAAAGAAACATTCATACCAGTACCGTTACCATGGTTACAAGTGTTTGGTAATGGGGCAATTTGGCTAATTACCTAAAATGACCGAACTGGTCGCGCGCGAAACTTGCCCCCAGTCGAATTCTCTACTCCTTCAGCTCCCACCATACCCCAGCCCCAACCCCCATCCCACAGCCCTCAAGATGAAGTAATCTAGTTACGTCACTGATGACACCTATTGAATTACTAAATAATTTTTTTATTATATATATATTTATTAGAAATATTTAATTTTAATGTATCATGCCAACTTTGCTCCTGTTTATCTCGTTGATTTCATCACAGATCGATATCCATCATATTGATGTCAGACAATTGCAGCTATAGATTTGGGAATTCAATGTAAGATCTGCAGGGGAAAATAGGCCTGGAACTTCCTGGAAATAGGCCTGGAACTAGTATTTCCCTGGTTAGACTTAACTCTTCTGTTCAACTTACCAGAACCCCACGAGAACTGTTTGATTGAACGGTGTATTCATGCAGTAAACTACACAGCTAGGGACGTCGCTACTGGAAATAGTCATTCATTTTGGATAGACCTATGCGAGGGATTTAGCACTAGGACATCAACTTGTCTCTTCTCAGAGACGATGCTTTATACAAAAAGCTGTAACAGTCGGTTCTGCATTGCTCGGATAAAGGCTGAGCGCCCTCTTCTTAATTTTGAGGGCGACTAAGTTTGCTAAAAAAATTGTTATTGAGGGTTGACATATTCTCGTTCAAAAAGGAATGGCATCAGCACAAAACTCATGTTAGATAGTTGCTGGGTTTTTTTAAAGAAAAAAAAATATGAAAACTCCAGATACAAACAGTTAGAATCCTTTTATTGTTTTATACAACACTATGAATCATATTTTGCCATAATATACCAGTAGACAATACAATTAAAACATTTATTTAATTAGACGAAATAGTTGCATGAATTAATGCATATTTTTTAAGTAGGCCTATGGATGTATTGTCAGTTGTTTGAAATTATCATTTCCACGGGCACAAGCTTTTACGAGGCTTAATGTAATCTTAATGACTGTATAACTAGGGCTACCCCTCAAACCTAAGTAGAACTTATAGAAAATAATAATAAAATTAGTAAAGTGGTGAGTTTTCATTTTAACAATGAGATGGAAATCAGAAAAGATCTACGAAAAAAAAAACAATAAGAAAAACATTAAGAAAACACGATGAAACATCAGACAAGAAAGAATTTAATAAAAATGACTATAATTGAATATGTCACACTTTGGTCCTTGTTTAGAGAGAGAAAACAAAACAGAAATGATGTCACACTTATGCTAAGTTGTCCTAGTAAAGTAGCTGTATACGTGTGGTCAACTATTCACGGACCGTAAATGGTGTTACTCAAAATCAGTGGCATGGATAGGATTTCAAAGGCTGGGGCGAGGGGGAATCCAAATTTCCCCTGACTGATCTTGGCAGAGAGGCGAACCGAAGTCCGTAGAACCGGGTTTGTTCGAAACATGTACTTCTGGGTCAAGTAGCTGTGCTCGAACATTTGCTAATTAACGGTGTTGAGGTCAGACTGCTAACTAGACTAGTCAAAAGAATAAACCAACTGCATTCACATGGCATTGCATTGAAAACTTTATGCGTGCCTAAATATACGGTAGTGTAGAAGAGACGTCGCGACGTGACTGCTTTTTTTTATGGTAAACCGTCGAGATTTGAAACTTTCCCGTTTTGTACACTTACCATCATCAACCTATAACTTCTAAAGCAAATTAAATAACCAGCTTTCGCCAAAATTAATGCCTTTCTTAACAGTTATAAAGACCCTTTTATTAATCTGGTGAACCATCCAAAGTCTGAAAATTTCCGTTTTGTACATTAACCATCGTTAACCCAAATCAAATTACCAGTTGTAGCAACATGTATTATCTTTATTTATATTTGAATAGGTGGAAAATTGTGATCAATGTAGTACCGATGAAAGTAAGTCCATTCTACTACAACTACGCCCATAAGCAAGTCTTAAGTATCCGATTTTTGTTAACGTCGTCCAAATTCTTCACTCTGAGTTTCTTTTTCGCGAATTCCTCGGCTACCGTACTACAATTTGTGCGACCGCAGTACGACACGAAAAACACTCGAACGTCTGCTCAACCTGTGTGTTTACAAATTGAGTACTATACATACTCGATCTCGTACTATACGGTACGGTGATAAACACTTCAAATGTTTTAGTCCTAGTTCACAGTCCAGTCACAGAGCTGAGGAATAGGTTACCCCGCGAAAGTTTGATTTAATGTGGAAAATTCACCGACTTTTGGATAATTATATGGAGTATTCGTCATGGTTTGAAGTGTAACTTCAACCTCAAAAGTTTTGAGAAGGCACTGCTGAAAAGTATCCGACGAATTTGCTCATCATAAGCAAAATGCCGGGATTTATTGCATTTGGCAGACGTTGGAGTGTAGGGAGCGACGATTTGGTGATACCAGGGGTTGTTATGTTCGTACTACACTGTGTGTGGTAAGTGTGGTCCAAATCAATGTTACATATTTCAGCATAATCGACTGAGACCCATGTTGTGCGACTGCGGGAAGGAGCACCAGTGTTTTTAAAGTCTGATTATGCATTCCATAAGAAACCCGAACCAACCGATTTCTAACTCAAGCCTACAATCTTGTTTGGTACTAGGACTAGAGGGCCTAATGGGTATTGTGTAGTCAGTCCTAAGTTATGCTAGGGCCTAGGCCTAACTAGGCTAGTAAAAAGGGGAGTTCTTGCACAATACACCGCAACTCGGTAGACACACTTATAAAAAATACTGGCATAGTGGTCACCTTGCATTCAGACTGACAGATATGGGTTATGAGAACGATGCATTATTTGGGGGTGGCTCTCTTTGAAAAATAAACTAGGCTAAGTCTAGAAGACTAGAGCATGGCTTGGCGGATGGCAGTCGCGGTGAAATCAATGGGCCTTTACTGTGTGTCATTCTTTAAAGTGTTATGCGACTTTGAAGCTGGCATCAGATTGGTTACTAAGTGTCTGCTGGGTAATCTGCAGTTGAGCTGTAAATAAAATAGTGTAGTATGAATGGTCGATCCACGGTAAAATCATGATAGTAAGGGCAATAACAGTTATCTTTCAAAGGACAGTGGTGATGGTGATCTCGCTGATTTGCGCAGCTGTTTAGTTCTATCCTTAAGCAATGTGATTTCATCGATAATTTGACCAAATTCCATCGAAAAAAGAGTGAAAATAGAGTCGAACTGCATGAAGCAAAGAAAAATTTACCTAACTTTGAAGTTAACTGTATAATTCTGCTTAATATAACACGGTACATGAAGTTATGGAACACAGGGAATTACTGTATACTACAATATAGGAGGCCTCAATGATCACACAATCATGGGTAATGAAATTTGTTGCCAATATGTTTTCCCATTCCTAGAGATAAAGCAAATGGAAATTTCAAATGGAAACATTGGTGTCCCAACAAAACAATTGCATCAACACATTTATCGTATTACATGCGCGTGGAAACGTCTTGACCTCACTATGTAATAGCCTAACGTTTAGACAAGGCCTATCGAAAAACATTGAATGTACTATTTTCCCGGAAACGGTTACAAACTTCTATAGTCAGTGAAGTAATTAATGACTTAAATGTAATATGTTAATATGTCATTCGAACGGCTTGTTCCGCTACTGAAATGTTATTCGGCCACAGATATGTAATTAAATGTTAGTATGCAGAAGTAAATGCGTAAAACAAGTGCCCCCAGCATACAGCCTTAAAATGGTGGTGGTTCAAGTTGTCAAGTGCTATTGTAGTAACCTTTAAAGTTGTTTTGACAGAAAATTGTTAGCATGTCAGTGGCACTATCAGTATGGGATTTTAGGGTGTTTTGTGAACAGTTCATTCTCTTCCATTGGCTAACATTTTGTGAGTTTTTCAAACTTACAAAGAAATACTGGCCCAGCATACTGTGTACCTCTACACTACCTGCATACTGTATGTGTACAACACAGTTAGCTAACAGCTCCCTGGTATAGTAGCAAAGTGCATTATGACAAACAGTGCATTGACAACCATTCACACATACTGTATTCATGACTCATACAACCAGCATTTTGTAAACTTATTATTTTGTGTAAGGAGTCTACCATTCAGAGTGGTTTGTGGTTTTAGAAAGGACATGTATACAAGTTCATTGAAGTATTGCAGTAAACATGCGTCGTCAGCATTTACAACAACCTTTTGATGATCCCTAGACTATACTGTACATGTTAACAGTTTCATTGAAGTATTTTTGCATACATGCAGTACAATTTTGGGAACAATTTTGTTATCCTTAATCTATTAGCAGTAATGTAATAGTTAAGCTAGTTTGCAACTCCAGAATGATTTTTAAAAAAAAAAATATAAAGAAGCAGAAGATGAAAAACAGAACAGCTACATGGAATAAAAGGAGGGGGGGGGGGGGTAAGCAATGAAAGGTAAAAAAGAATAGTGCAAAATACCTTTGGGAGTATATTAAATTATTAAAGCTAACACAAAAATGTTTATATATGAATTTGATGTATATGTATTTACTGACCTTGAAAGATAAATTTATACAAAGCTAGCCAGATTCATACAGACTTTAAGACCTACTCCCACGGTGTGTAGTAGGAGGTTGTATTCAAGCAAAGTCTATATTTGTGGTTTTACTTTGTAACTGAAGAAAATGATAAAAACACCTGTTCCTAACTAACTACAACAAAGGACACTGTGACAGTCTTGGGACACTGTGACTGTTCTTGCACGACACATGTTAATTGTACCAAATGTGAAGCATCAAGACCGTCTTCATTAATAATGTTTATCATGTAATTACACCCATTAAGTTGGGGGTTTTAACAGCTACACATGAAGCACTTACATTGGATCAATTCATTCATGTTATTTAATTATGCGGTACATAGCTGAATCTTGGACAACAAATTTAGTTAGTCAGATGTAATACTGAAAAGAAAATTCAGAATAATTATCAAAATCTAGTTCATGGAAATGAATGATATTTGTTAAGTTTATTTGTTCCACGTTTCATTAATTGCACAGTTTGTAGTGCAGTATGGCTCTCTGTACAGGTTGATGCTTGGATGATTGTTTTGTGTACAAGTCATGTATGTAGTACATCAGGAATACATGTATGTTGATGAACTGTACAAGTAAAACCATTGCACAGTTGTAGCAAGTGCTGTACTGTTTGCTTGCTTGTTAACACACTGTACTGTGACCTGACACCATTTGCTGTAATGTTCCTTTCTTCAAGTTCAGGGGACAGTAAATGTTGAAGTTTGGATAATTCATTCACTGGTTGACTTTTGCCTCCTTCATTAGAAACTGAATTTCCTACTTTCATACAGACAAATGTGAGATTCTGGAGGAAGTATTAAAAATGACTATGGTAGGATTGACAGGGAATATAATTTGTGAACATGTTTTTATTATGAATCATCCATGGTACTAGACAAGTAGTCTCTGTGACCTTTTATCAATTCTAAATTATAACTGGTGTATATATTGAACGGTATGTACAGTACAGTAGTACCACACTACTGTCTTGTCAAAATAGTTTGATTGGAGGGTTTTAATGTTTTTTTAGATCTGTAAAGTATTCTCAGTTAAATACTGTTAACCAAGATCCCAAGAAGCTGTTGTTCTACAGTACTATGCATCCAAATACAAAGCACACTAGACCTGCATTTGCTTGCAAATATGCAGTATTGTAACATGGGAATACTTGTGCACAGTATTAGGAAGAACTTTGGGGTTGTTCATGACCAGTGTTATTTTTTGGGCGGACAACACACCAGGGAGTATAGTCATGTAGGTATCTGCAAAGCGAGGGCGCTTGTGAGCGCCGTGACAGGCTCAGAATTAGTTGGCTACGCAGCTAGCCTCTGAAACTGCAAATCTACAGAGACTATATAAAATTTCAGTTCCAACGTCCAGTCATGTAGGTATTGTTCACTCGGCCAGTTATGCCAATATTGTAGCGCGCAAGCACACTACAATAAATATTGGCCTAAAATTAACAGACATTCCTTCCAAGTTCCTGGACAATACCAAAACAGTAAGCAACATAAATGTGCTACAATATGTATCCAGTAAGTACTAGTTTAAACTTTGCACAAGAATTGTTCTCAATGTACTGCAGTACTAGTACATGCTTTTACAATTACATGTGTGTTACAATCATCACATCTATCGTATGAATATTCAGCAATTAATTTGCATAATGTTATCTTCTTATGAGACCATAGTTTGCAAATTTAATAAGTTTTATGCCTTACTTTTCTTCATATTTTTGTATTGTTTGCTATGATGGATCTATATAGCTTTGAAGGTTTAACCAACATTGTCATTTTTGACAGCTCATTGGTTGTTTTATACTGACCGTTAACATTTGCATAATTATACGAAATTTGAAATTTTCTCAACTTTGTGAACCAAGAGCACATTTCATGAGCACAGGATAGATTCAAGTCATATGATTGGTTCATTTAAAAATAAATTCAATAATTAAAACCATGCAAGCCATTTGAGAAATTCAAATTTATACTGGTACTATTACAGTTGTATCGTATTTGACTTAGCCACTTTTATCATGTAAAGTTGCAGGATCCAACCCTTGCATGCACTCACATATATTTTTCATTCTCTACAATTTTGTGGTATTAAAGTTTGTACTGGTACTTTGCTATTTTAGTTTTGGTTTAAATATCAACGGTAGCTAGTTATTATGGCATTTTTCAAAAACTTAAACAATGCTGAGTCTTATATGATACAGTTTTCCGTTCTACAGTTCAACTATCATAGGTGTTGGGATTGTTATACCTTCAGTCTGTACAAGGTGAACTTGTTGTACAGGTCTAATTGTACTACAGCACTGGATCAGAGGGTACTAGAGTACTAAGCCTTTGTGGTACATTTAAGTCCATTCATTCCTAACTGTATTGTATTGTACTTGATATACTACATCTGTACATTACAGCATACCTTAATGGTCAGTGCACACCACCTAAGCTTCTTGCAATGTTACAAGATTTCAGGCATGCCTAAATCAGAATTGTAGCTCTGTGATTAAAAATAAATTAAATATTCTGGCCTAAGGCATATATGATGTACAGTATTAATTACACTGGTTAACATACAGTGACTTTGCGCTACTATACGGCAACTTGGCAAGTTAACTTGATTCCTTTTCTCGGTTAAAATGACTGAACATCTTCAAAGGGATCATTCATGCATTTTACATGTAAACTGCTAAGTGTGCAACTATAATACATAGTGATTCCTTTATTTGTGAGAGTGTTGTTCTCAACTACTGTGAAAGTGCTGTGTACAGTATATATATGGAAATATTTTCTGCATTTATACGATACTTTAGGTCCTTGTTTTAAGGTAACTGTATATAAAGCTAAATTTTGAGCTACATCTTGTCATAATCTTGTGGTTTAAACCGTACAGTATTATGCCGGAATATAATTTAGAGGAAAGAATAATGTTATCATTCTTAAAATTAAACTATGAAGGGGTGTAACTGTAAGTGAAAGATATTTACAGTCATAAAATTTGTTGGATTTAAATCATGTCTTGGATCATTTGTCTTAAACCACGCTTGGAGACCTATGGTTACAGAAGCTTCGAATACTCTGGGTCTTATCTCTGGAACAAGACGTTACCAGATCACATTCGAACATTCTATAAACTTTCTACTTTCAAAAGTCTACTTAAGACCCATTTTTTCACTTGTTGATGTTCTTTTGTAAATTAATTTACTTTCTTTGTAAAGCGCCTTGAGCAGTGACTTTTGTTTACTGATTTGGCGCTATATAAGTCTCATTTAATATTATTATTATTTGACCTTTGGTACTAATTAACACACTATAATGGTAATAATATACTGTATATACAAAGTCTAATATTGTTGTAAATTGTAATCATGTCATTGTCCAAAGTCTTCTTTAGACTGGGAATTTGTGTTGAAAATTAATTATGTAGTTTATAATCAGAAAGTTGAAACCTAATAAATCCAGTGACAAAATGCAATTCCTGTAGACAAAGCAAATTTAGCTACAGAATTAACAGTCTGTCAACTAAGTACAGTACTGTACAACAGCTTTGTAACAGGGAGCTACAGCTCTCTGTTGTACAAAGCCAACATGTTACTCTGTACGCCTAATATACTAATTGTACTATGGTGACATACTGTAGTCTTCAAGGTAAAACAGTAATTTCTTCTTTATCTACAAGGTAAAGGGGTTCCAAAAGGATCAAATAATTTAAATCCATGTGGTTATAAATTGATCAAATTCTGGACTGAAGGGCATACAGTATATTATAGTGAAGCCATTAATTCTAAATTATATTATCCTTTAGATCTCCACCAGCAGGTAGGGTACAATGCTATACAATAAAGTATAAACTGGAGGCTTTGGAATTTCATTATCTGGATTATGTTCAGTAAGATGCTGTATTACATGTCATACTGTTCAGTCATGCAGTTTCAGGATGAAATTAAAAAAAAATAAAATATATACATATATTGTTTTACTTGTAGAACCTTCAAACCACTTTTTCTTGTAAAATAAATTGCAGCAAAGAAGAGTAGTGAGATGTGTACTTAAATACCAGATATAGAGATAATGTATACTATACCCATGCATGTTAAAGCACATCACTAGCATATATGCACATCACTACTTTTTAAGAAAAAGTTGCCCAGGAAAGAACCTGGGCACGAAAACCAAACTACCGAACGACTGATCCGCTCTCAACCCCAGCCCCCTTGCATCGGGACTGTGACTGTGTGATCATCGTCGGGTGTGCATCACCATTCCCCTCGATAGGGAACAGATACTACACATGATCTTAGCCAAAAGGCCGAGAAGCACATCATTAGCATATATATGCACATCACTTTCATAATATACTGTATTTATACAGGCAGTCAGCTGCAGTGACAGATCTTTCCATGTTGCAAACACTTGTTCATCTTATATCCTTACTGTATACCAGCCTTACCAGGCACTGTTTGCTACTGAATTGTGTCCTCTGTTTAACCAGAATTGTCAAACTAACCTGAAACCCCCATCAGCATTTAAACTGCTTTTGATGGAGAATGGATTAGGTCAGACAATGGAAGATTGTCTCCACTGAAAGATCCTTCATGTTTGCAGTTTAACAGCTTTAACTTCCCTCACACAATCACCTGTTTTGTAAAATAATACTGGAATACAATACAGTGTATGGGGGTCCAAATATCATTCCCTAGGTGTGTCTAGATTCTTACTGAACAGTAAGTGTCTAGGTCAGCATGTCCAATTGTGTATTTAAGTGCACCATATTTGTGTTTTGGCATTTACGTTCCAAAAGAAGATATTTTTTGGTCAGTTACAGTAAGGAATCTTGTGAAAGGTCAAAGATTCCACCAACATGATGATGAACTTGAGATCCCATCAGTGGCATCCACAAAGAAAACTTTGTGGACTATTTCAAATCTAATTTAAGTTGAGCAAACACAATAGGCTCTAGCAACTGCTATAAGATAAGCCATCTACCATGAATTTTATGGATAATAATACAGCAGATTGCCGACACAGGTAAAGGGGCACTATGGATATCAAACAGTTCAGATACTAAGCTAGAGATGTTAAAATGTGTGCAGTTTAATTTATGGACTTTATCGGCTTTCAAAAGAATCTATTAAACATATGAAAATGAGAAAGGAGCCAGTGCGCATGCAGACAAACAAACAAATAAGCAAACAGGCCAAAAGTATTAAGAAGATTAAAGTATTCTGTGTAATGAAGTAAATTTCCTTTGTACATATCATTATTTATATGTACTGTTTCTGTATGTATGCTCTACACTCTTGTATGGGGGGGGGGGGGGGGTAATATTTAATAAAGAAAATTTGAAAATTTGAAAAGCCTAAAGGGAAGCTTTTTTGCATGTTCTTTGATGCATGGCCTCCAGTCAAGCTATATACGTAGACTCCTTTATATTAAGCAACTTGAACAATATCATTTAAGCAATTTGTATGCTCAGTTCATATGCTAATAAATAATTTATACTGTAGCATCATTGAAAATCAGTTGAAAGACTGATCTGAATTTGATACTGTATGTATGCAGGTGTAAACAGGAATCTGTAATATTACAGTTTGCATACATGTATACATTATATGCAGGAAGTAACATGCAACCAACCCTGCCTTGATGTTTCCCAATTGTTGATTAACAATTAGAAGTAATTATTTATTGTCATGCCATGGCTTACAGTTGCTAAACAGTTTTATACCTAGGCATTAAGTTGTTGTGGCCTTCGTTGTTCATTGTATTACCAATGCTGTTAGGAGTAGATTTCACATATTTAATTATGAAGTAGTGCCCCTGTTCACTGACCAAATAACTTACACAAACAAGCAGCAACTTTTTTTTTTTCAGAAAATAATCCAATTATTGCAAGGTATATAGCTGCTGGTCAACAGAGGTGGATGTATCTGTTTGTCTGTAAATTGGAAGATTTAACATTGAATTTAATCTAGATACTGTATGATGAATTGAGCCTTTTAATATATGTCCCAGGCTCAGATGAATCAAGCCTTTTTAATGTATGTATATTAGATCCTCCTGCAAGCAGGAACTCGCGAAGAAGCCTCATTGGCTTATCAAAGCCGCAAGCTGACTGAAGTCAGTCTCTTACATTCATATTTAACGTCCATGATTATGAATTGTTAATTGTCAACAACTCTGTAACTGGATGACATACATTAATCTTGGAGTGACTCGAACCGGGGACCTTATGATTGAAAGGCACTGGCCTTAACCACTGAGCCAACACTCCACACTAATAAATGTCCCAGGCTCCTGGAACTGTTCTTATCTCAAATCTTTCCAGAGACTAGTTGTGCGTATAATTCTGTACATTCTGTAACCCTATTTTACATACAAGTCAACTGGTAATGGTGATTTTGCAGGGGTTTCAGTTGTACAAATGTATGTTATTGTGGTTTTAGCTATTTGAAAATAAATAGAATAGAGTCCATTGTGGTCAAGACTGATGTAGGCTTTACATTCCACACCAGTGTGAATGAGGTCTGTGAACTGCAGGCCATACTGATAGTTTTAACACTTACTACAACAAGGGAGCTGTTATGGAACAACTCCCTGCTACAACCAAGGATATTACAAACAATGAGGGATATTATTGACAGTTTCCACTGAAACCTAAGGGTAAGTCAACTGTAAACTATAGAAGTGGAAACCTGGAGTGACTGAACCACTGAAGTGTGTATATAGACTTTAATAACAGGACATAAAATGTGTACCTAAGCAAGCAGAAAAATGATATCTTTTTAGGTAGACCATGGAGGTAAAACAGTTTTTACCTCCATGGGTAGACATAGACAAACTTTAAGCATTTACAGCCACCTAAGCATAGGGTTTTGAACAATGGAAGAACAATGGAAGAATGGTCTGACAGAATGGTGAGAAGAGCATTTATGAATGCAACAAGAGTAAGGTCCAGCAAAAGTATCTTTCTTGAAGCTCTCTCTGTCCATCTTGAGTCCACTTCTCAAATGATAAGAGTGAAGGAGCTAAATTACACAGCCTTCATGAAGGGTTTCTTTTTTCAAGTTTAGAAGCAGGTCAACTTGCGGCTGTAGTTTTTTTTTTTTTTTCCTTCCTAAGTAGCAACGGAAACTGAATGTTAAAAGATAATTGCATCAAGAATGAAAAAAATAAATATAGAAATATCTAAAAAGTCCACCACGGTGGCCCTTAACAGAGCGTCATTGATGTCGTGCCCACACCTTAGTTTCATCTCACTGTCGATACACTGTCTTGTCTTTTCCTTGTCTTGTCTTGTCTCCTCCACTTTCTCTCTACGCTGATGTTAATTGTCCGCCAGCGCTTAGCATGTTTATGGTTGAGTTCTCACTCTTCTCACCGTTTTGTCTCTAACCGTCCTTCCAATGTTTTTCCAATGGCAAAAGCCTACGGTGATATGTGGTGGTATGTTTAAAGTTTGTCTCTAGAGATGTCTATGACCCACTGAAGTATTGTTATGTTTGACCTGCCATTTCGAAAGAAGAAACAAAGAAAAAAAAGAAGAAACAATGATGTAACATTGATTTAATTAAATAAAGTTCTAGTTAATTATTATATCAACTATCCAGTTTGTCAAACTCAATACATGAATCTGAAATTAGATATTTGGTAATTTCATCGAATTATTTGTACGTATGACAAAGACAATGCTGCTTATGAGTGCTTAATGTTTTACCAGTACTTATGAAAACATGTATTGCAACAACTTTGCAATTGATTTGTGAAAATCATTGCAGACCACAACAGCTTGCAAACTGTGTTTGCCTCACAAGTACAGTACTTCATGTTAATATAAAAATACACTGAATTAAGATCCCTGAAACATATATTTCTTTGTTCCAAATTTAATTAGCGATTCAACTTTGTGACTAGAGATTGTTATTCGTGACGGACAGAGTTCTACATTGGTACTTATTAATATTTTGTTCGGTAGTTATCATATAGAGCAGTGCAGTGTATTGTGTACTATACATGATGTTTGTGGTACTGTAGTGAGAGAGGGAGTTGGGTGGTTATATTGTTGTTCAGTCTGTAGAGGGTCAATGCATGTATGCTGAAGCAGTCCATAAAAGTGCATCTTTAGTTCAAACATCAACCTTACTTTGCAATGGGTTGTAAGTTTGTTCAACTAAGAGAAGTATAATATAAAGAAGTAAATTAATAATATCTAGCTAATGAGAGCTACTGTAGCTGTACATTGTAGACCTATTAGGTGACAATCATTCGGCTGTACTGTATGTATGCCTCAAATTAGTCAGTTACTATAGTGTTGTGCTATCCATTTGCCCTACAATGTTCTTTAAATTTAAACTCAGACTCTGTAGTTTACAGACTCTAAATGATTGTAGTTTATGCATAAAATTACAGGTAGAGTTTTAGCTTTACTTACCTTCCTTAAGTGGCGGAGTATATATAGTGTGGCAACATGGGAACTAAGTCAGTTCGAATTAAGTCCAGCACTTTATGCCAGCTTTTGGCATAGATTTTTGTAAATTGTTGATATATTATGAATCAATAATATTTTACAAGTTAGTGTAATGTTATGCAGCACAGTACTTACTGGCCTGTTTGAGTTGTCAGATAACTACTATCAGGTGTACCACAATTGTGAACTGACCTATTTTATGAGTTATCAAGATATTTAAGGAATGCATGCTGAATCTTAATTACATAAATCTATTCAATTAATAGTCTCATTGATAGTGCATTAGATACAGTTCTTAACACTGTTACAGTTGCAATAAACAGTACATGTGTACTATACAACATGTAATATAAAACAAAATATGATGGTTACCATATTTAATTAAAAGGGCAGATCTATTTGAACATCATGAATACTTAATGTATAGACCAGCAGTTCTTGGAAAGATATTGATCAGGTGGGTTTATCTGACTTGAGGGAAAACTCCTGAGAGGTGTTTTTATGATATCTATATATCGCAGCAAACAATCCCATGAATAATTTGTACTGTGGGTATGTGGGTATGTGGGTATGTGTGTGTATGCATTCTGTTTGTACTGTGCAAATATAGATCAATAGTGTACTATAAGGTGAGATGTACTGTACATGTGTGTTAAAATGTGTATAGACAGAAAAGGGATCACATTATTAAATGTGTGTATATAGTCACAAACAGTATTAAATGAAAAATTAAATTTTTAAGTTTTGTTCTCTAACAATTATACGTGTATACATGTGGACATCAAATTAAGGAACAAGACTACGTGAAGAGTAGCATGTAACTGTATAAACTAATGTGTTCTCTTTCATCAAGTCTATACTGATGGCCTTAAAAGCATGAAATCAGATGCAAAAACACATTTAGAATTTGGTTATAACATTATTGACAATTTAGATTATG
>JXUT01148015.1:0-10674 GCA_000934455.1 Apostichopus parvimensis | reverse complement strand
ATATTTTGCTTTTACAATTTCAATTTTCAGATTTCTGTAGCTTTTGTTTACAAATACTTGAAAGAAAGGAATAGATACTTTTTAAGATGTTGTATTAACAAACCAGAAAGCTCACAGGCATGTTATATGAGAAAAGTTAATGTAGGAATACACACAACAGATCCAAGTTCATCCCCAATCTTTGCATTTAAAATTATCCTATTTGCAAACTTTTAAACCTCTCTTGCCCTCAAATGATCTTTAACCTTCACAGAACCTGAATGCAAAACTGCATTGTGGTTCCGATGATGTAACATGTGCACTTTTCATGAATCTGACGTAATGTATAGTGAGGGTGTACAACATACTTGATCTTAGTAGTACCAGAGAAAAGCAGTGTGATGAGACAAACAATAAATTCACAATGACACAGGATGTCCTGAACTGAGCATTGACCTCAACAACAAGCTTTTTGTACTAAATGTGCTACATCAACATCTGTCCTTGTTGAAATATTGTGTAAAACATGATTTTCACAATTTGACCCCTAACGACCATTGACCTCCGCCCACAACATTAGCCTTCTTGCACTCAATGTGGTACAATTACATACCGAAAATGCGATAAGTCCATTGTAATATTATGTTTAGGTTGGTGCGTTAGTGTAGAGAGACAGGTAAGAAGGGAGTGACGTAAATGTTTGGCATTTGTTGACTTCAAACGACCTTTGACCTTCACCAAAATCGATTGGTGGCTTTTACTCAATTTTATACACCTTCATACCAAGTTAGAGATCAGCCTAAGCTTCCAATATTGAGATATTTACAAGGTTTTCACAATTTGAACCCTGGTGACCCCAAATGACCTTTGACCTCCACAAAAAACAATAGGCTTCTTGTACTCAATGTAGGACCTTTACACACCAAATATGAATTGGTCCAACCTTCCCTTCTTCAGATATCGTGTTTACAAGCTGGGCATCACAAACGCACACCCACACACGCCATCATAAAAGCAAAGGTTACGATTTTCAACGTAACCAAAAAGAGTTCTTATACTCATTAATCTACATACTAAGAATGAAGTTAAACCTTCATGTGCTTTTTGGTACACACAGATGCCATTACCATCACAAAGATTCTTTTTCCTTTGGCAAGGAGTCTACAAGACAAATTACACACAGTATAAACTGATAGTTATAACGACTTACAACAGAGATATGATTTAGAGCACATCAAAGTATGAAAAACATTTGACAGCTCACTTGGTAAGATAGCTCACAGCAACAACAAAAAAAGGATCAGACAAACCAGCTTGCAAAACTACAACTCTAACTTGCCATTCTTTCAATAAGGTGGTGTAACTCCTGAACATGAACATCCAATCTTTTCACTTCATAGATAGATGGTAAGTCATAGCAAGTTCATTGGACATTAATGTATACACTAAAAGAAACTACTATTATCCCCATATTTACTTAAACTGAATCCTCTCTGATAAAGCATCTTCCTCTGCTCTGAACTATCCTGAATGAAGCTACTTATAGTTGAAACAAACATGAGAGATATAGAGGGAAGTACATGATCGATTAGTTGAATTGGAGACCTTATGTTTAATATGTTTACACTGATACTTATGACCTCATGTGCTCATAGCTTATGCCACACAGTATTTATACATCAATGAACGGCAAGCAGCTGACACAGTGCCAGATTTAAAAAATGTATTAACAGCCAAGTCTCTCTTACTAATTTCCTAAAAAAGTAAGTGTAATGTAATAATCATAGTAATTTATTTGGTAGATAGAAGGTTGATTTTTTTTCAGTTACTACTTTAGAAGATCTTGCTCAAGAAAGTTAATTGCTGATAACATATGATAGTTTGAGAATGCTATGACACCATTTCAAACCAGTTGTCAAAAGACTGTAAAGAAATCAATCACATACTAATTTCTCATTGCCAAGCCACATACATTTAAAGCTGAAATTCCAGCTCAAAATTTGTGAGCTTTGATTAGTTAATTGTACCTAAGAGCTTCTTGCCTATTCTTTATATGAATGTTGTGTGGCTTTTAATTACATGAAATGAACCATGTTTGGAATATGCAATATATAATTATATAATTACAATTTTTCATATCTATGGGGATGTTGTACAAATAATTCAATCCATAATGGAGGTTTATGTATCAATAACAAAAAAAACTTGCACTGTATGTGGAAACTTACTTTCTTTATGTCATTGTTAAACTGGCAATCACAAAATTCTTCATCTCTGCCATTAGCACATTGTACTGTGCCATCACACCTTTCCTCAATTGAAAAGCAACCATTGCATGATCCACAACTAAGGAAACCTTCTTCACATTGACAGTTATCTTCTTCTTCCACTGCAAATAGTTAGTTTGAGACAGAATGTGTTTACAAGTGCAAATACTTAATATCATGTTAAGAGTCTTCTGATGAGAAATGCATTTTGTGTGTTGATTCATATGTGCTAGCATTACGATTCCTTAAAGAATTAAACATTTACTCAAATGTCTTCTGCACTGATCCTTTCATAGCAGACTATTGTCTAAATGCATTATAGGTACAGGCCACAGGTTTGTCTTACATATAGCAGAGATGCAATACATAACTATTTCCTTTCAGTATACAACTTTCTACATCCATACATCTATGAATTACGATTAGTCACCACCATGAACCTTGTCTCTGTTAAACTACAAGTGTTTAAGTTTATGTTTACAATTTTCTTCAAAGATTTGTCCTTCCCAGCCACTTGGTACACCTCTCCCATTACCACATGACTTATAATACCATGTTAAGGTAAAAATTCTACTGTCCACTAAGGATGCATTGTGTAACCTTTAAAACTAATTTAAAAGGTTTAAGTTGAAACTAGGACTTCTATGAAGAGGACTTACTTGCAGTACATGTTGAGCCAAAGCAGTCATATTCACCCCCGGGTAAGCAAAAGCTGAGAAGAATAGAGGAAATAGACAAATGTTTCATATTGTTGAATAGAAGTGAATAGATGTATTCAAAAGAAGATGTGTGAGAGGCAAAAAAGCACAGACGTAGTTGAGCTTATCCTAAAAAGACCCAAACATTACATTCATTTGTCACATTTGGTGTTGAAAGTGTAAGAAGAAGGGAGATTCTCTAATAAAACAAATTCAATGTATTATCATATAAGCAGTACCAACAATTTAAAGTTTTCTAAATAGTTCTAGCTTATCTAATTTACTCAAAAGATTCTTAATTCCAAATTACTTTACAAATGAGCATAGCATATATTAACATTTTGCATAACCTGGTTTTAAACTCAGTTCAAGCCACTTTCATTAATCTATTGTACAAGTCTTTACAAAGCTGTCCCACTCTTTAAACCAATACCAATATATTACCAATATATTATAGGTTACATTAGGAAAGGTTACATTAGGATAGGTTGTCATGACTTTTTCACTTCAAAGAACACTCTGTATCCTAATATCCTTTGAGCTATTTACCTAACTCTGGCATTTTGGTAACTTAGGACAGAGGTGAAAATATATCACATCCTCCATTAGTTTCAAAAAGTTATTGACAGATTCCAAGAAATAATTAGAGCAGCATTTCTGCTGAATCTCAATACTCTGATAACATTACATTGCTGTATTACAAAAGATGACATAGTGACACATATATATTGTTGGATCTAGAGATACATGCAACAAACATGCCATCTCATAAATTCATTCCTTGCAATCTCTCTAAATTTGAGGTCTAAACTATGCTAGACTGAAACCATGGCCAAGCAGTTGTATTCACACGAAAGACTTGAATGTTGGTCTAAAGTCAAGAAAACAATGAACTTCAAAACTGAAGGCCAAAACTAATTTGAATATAGACCTAACATTCGACATAGGGCTATACTTGGCTTTAACATTATTTATACAGTGCTATAAACAAAGACCACATCTTGAATAATTGCTATATGCAATATGTTTGGGCTGCAGTGGGCCAGGCCTAGATAAATATCCATGTTTGATTTGATAAAGTGAACAGTGAACAGTGAAATACTGAAAATACATAGATACATCTTAAAATTTAGACAATAAAGTATGTTCCAGCATAACAACATCTCAATATGTTGTATATATATTCAGATAAAATGTCAGATATGGTTGTGAACAGCTCTAATGAACCCTGAACAAAGCTTTCCAGTTACACTCAATCATTTTCCTTTGAGCTAAAATTGACTTTCACATCTGCTTTACACCACAGTTTTGAACACTAGAAGAAATTCAAATGCTATGGTATGTTAAAGCTTAAGCATTTCTCAGCCTACATAGATCCTTCTGATTTAACTTTAAGTCTAATAAATGTTCAGGTATACTATATTTCAGAATTAAATGTGAATGAAACATGCGATGAAAGGTGAAGTACTAAAAACTGTTTGAAATTTTACAGCCTTATAGTGTTACAGCCTTATAGTATTCAACATTTCATAGAGACTGTCTCTTACCATGTTTGACAGTCTCTAATGAAAACATCTCCACCAGCGACAAGAACCCCATCCACAGAACAGGGGCAAACCTCACGACTTATGCAGCGCCCTTCATACTCAACCTGTCCTGGTGGACAGAAGCAGCCCTCTATGCACGTCTCTTGGCAGCCAAAGTCTTTGTCACCTTCAACATAGCAAGAATTCTCACAGGATGAACCACACTCAGTGTACACTTTTCCTTCCTCACACTGCAGGCCTGTCAAGCAAACAGAAAACAAGACTCAAAATAGTAACTTTGCTCAAGAACACTACACTACAGAGGGACTCCACTTTCTTCTTCATATTTATCAAGTTGAAACCTGTGGTAACAAAATAGATCTACGTAGCAAACTAACAAAGAAACAAATCGTACATGAACCCATTCAAGGAATAAATTAGTTCTATGTTCTGAAGATCTCACACATAACATAATAACATTTACGTGGATACAAAAATAATTGACAGAAGTCAAATGTAATAAACATCAGGTAACAATGTCACAAAGATTTCCACTATGTATCTGTCTTCATCAGTGTGTCAACATGTAACAAACCAAATGTCTATCACTCCACTGATATACATCACATTGCATATTTACATTATAAACATGAATTATATAAAACCTATTTTTGTCCTGGCTAGAGTTTCTTCTTTGCTTGAAAACCAATACATGGAGTACAATTACAAGATTTCAACAACCTGTTTACTTGGCACATTGAGTTTTCAAGCAGTGAAGACTTGGATTTTTGTCAACTTAACTTTCAAGACATGTTTTAAAAATGCCCACAGTAATAGTTATATATATATGTTGACCCTCATGTACATATATTAACACACATGACACATTACCAAGATGAGAGATCAAAATGGAAATCAACATTTGATGTGTTCTGATGCATGGATGTGGAACAAGCAAATTTACTAACCACAAGTGCCGTCTGATCGCCATTTGATGGATACTCCCTTCTCACTGCACTGTTTTGTGTAGGCAGCAATAGCTGTACAAAGGCAATCACAATTTCCGCCTCGTTCACAGGCACAGGTATCCATCACACAGTCTGTGTAGTACTTTTCTGGCTCCACCTGTAGCAAAAGAGTTTCATACAATCAAGTTACATAGAAATTTCAAAATTGAGTTACTTTAGGACTTTTAAGGTTTCTCATAAAATGAGATCATATTCTTTAGTTACTATTTTTGAGTTCAACAAGAACTATAAATCCCAATGCATTCACTCATGACATCCTACATCACAACACTGAAATTTTGTAAAATCTTTGTAAGCATTGCTCTTATTTCTACCATGTTCTTTTGGGTCATACATTGCCACCACTCCCAACCAACTGACAAACAACTAAAATATTAAATGGTCATGGCATACATACATTCTCGTTTCATTCAAACTCATAAAGTTTACAAATTAAGCACAATTACTTGTTTGTTTGTTGTAGCAATCAGTTAGATGTTAGTGAGCAATGAACTTGACAGTGACCTTTGCTACAAGCAACAAACAATTGTTTCATTTTGAAATGCAGCAGACAGGAATTCAAAAACCTGTCACATACTCTGAACTCAAGGTTTATATTAGACCAATATGTTAGGATTATCTTCTGCTATGCATAAAGAGTTTGCATATATTCATGCATGACCTTTCAAATAAATGAAATCTTTACCATAAGTTATGCTATTAGGATGAACTTTATAATTGTTGATACACACCACCACAGTTAAGTGCTCACATGATCAACTTTTGGGATAAAATTAGGTTCAATTAATGTTCATTGTGTAATGTGACAATGTTGCTTAACAGTAGATTATAATTTTGTAATCAGCTGAACTAAGATTACAAAAACATTTTTTTTTTATAGCTCTACATCAATTTTCTGTTATTTTCAAGACACTATTATGTTATAACATGGAATGAATAGAGGGCTATGATTGAGAACAGATGTAATCAAATCTGAACTTTTCCAGTGTCCTATTCATTACTATTTTTGCTTGCATGAACTTCACATCTGTTTTACACAGGTTACTACATTATTAAAGCAAGATTATATATAAAAAAAACAAGGTACCATAAGACAAATATCTCACTTAGATACAGACTAACCTTTCAGAGAACATAAACATACGTACATCATCTCCAACCAGAAATGATGTTCAAGAAGCCATGGGATCTTTTATATTTAATAAGACATTACAAATGGATACTTACTGCAGAGTGACATTGAGAAAAGATTCCTTGCTTGATAATTC
This sequence comes from Apostichopus parvimensis, assembly GCA_000934455.1. Lineage (NCBI taxonomy): Eukaryota > Metazoa > Echinodermata > Holothuroidea > Aspidochirotida > Stichopodidae > Apostichopus > Apostichopus parvimensis. Next base: position 3,908 of record JXUT01148015.1, on the reverse strand, counting down.
CACAGGAGAATTCTGCCCACTTCTTCCTCTCTGGGTTAATATCACAGGGATTTACTGGGCCAAGTGGCATCACACATTGGTCAACTCTCCATGAATGACCAAACACATTGGCTGCAAACTCAAGGTCACCCTGTCGTGTGGTGAAGTCATCGGTTCCTTGACCATTGAAATTACCACATAAACCACAAACTTTTCCAGAGTAGCTTGGGTCGAGTGAAAGGTAAATAGAAGTTCCTCTGTTCCACTGCAATGTTATACCTGTAGTAGGTGAAAGTAAAAATCTCAGTAATGTCCTGTCTAACATCATCTTAGTATGAATGACTTTTGGTTTGTCACACTGTACTCACAACTTCAACAAAACAGCAATGAATACTTGAAGTAACAATGAGTTGTAATAGATCACTCTCATCTGCACAAGATTTAACTTTGTCTCATCTGAGAACTGTTGTAGCATCTGCAAATTAACATCGTTCTTATTGGAGGATATTTCACTTCACTAAAAGTAACATTTCAAATGCCAAATATAACACATGACCCACATTTGAAAGCATCAAACTCATCTCATATTGATAACATTATTTTGTAAGTGTGACTAACAAAATGCTGGCAGTTAACTTATTTAACTGGTCTGCATAATTTGTCCAACTCACCCAGTGTTGTTTCAATGACTTCATATATACCAACAGATCTTATCTGAAAGATAGTCCTTGGATCAATTTCAGCTCCACCACTATTTTGCACGGATGTTTCTGCTCCTCCAACCATCTGAATATCAAAACCCTGAATGGAAAATTTGATAGCTTTGGTACATGCAGCACCACCAGCACCACAAGGAACATTTTCAACAATGATTTTGAAAGAACTACTTCCAGTTCCACAGTCGTCTTCTGCCAAAACATATCGGCAGTCACCTGCAAAGAAGAAACAGTAACAAGATGCTAAATATACATATTTGTAAACACAACATACATAAACTAACTGGTACTTAGCTATCAAGTAATAACATGCTGGTATACCGAGCATCAAGAGTTCCAAATTTAATAATTAAATTAAACTCATGAAAGAAGTACTTGTGTTACACTCTATGAACTCATTCTTTAACCTTGGCAAAGCTGCATTACTGCTAATTTGCTAACTTAGCATTTTTCTTTCTTAAATCAAGAATAACATACAGAAAATGTACTTTGCACTATCATATGAAAATTACTTTCTAAACATAAGCAGACTTCATTACTGATAATTTTGCAAGTTTTGCATGAGTATAATAAACAACAGAGATTGTACTTTGAATTTTATTAGAAAAACACTGTTGTTGAACAAAAGTAAGGCTATGCTACTGCTATTTTTGCAACAAAGAATTTCAAGAAAAAATCCAAATCAAGTGAATTTTGTACTGCTTGTCAGCATATTGAAACATATTCAAACTTGTAGAATGTATGTGTAAATTAAATAATGTTCTTTGATTGCACAGTTAAGGATGAACTTTAGAGTTACTAACCTTGAAAGTCATATATCTTGCCATCAAATGTTTCATAATGAGGATCTCCCCATGCACGACATGTCTTCATGCAGGGTTTACTATCACAAGACCACCCAGTCTCTGTACAGGAACTGGATTAATGCAATAAAAGAAAACACAGTTCATAAGATATTTAGTAGCTCAAGAAAATGTTTATATTTCTAGCTAAATTACTTTGCAATAATAGATATACAGATGTGAATTTATATAAAATACAATATTCTATGAATTTAATGTAACTAAAAGTTATGTAGTGAATATAAGTCGGTTTGTATTGATTATTTGTCCTAATTCTTACCCTTGAGTGAACTAATATGAACAAAAATGCTTCTTTCTCTTTTATTGAATGAACATTTTATACTCCATGACATTGAAAATATTACCATTGATCTATTTGTAATGAGATGATGTCATCTATGCAAAATCCAAGTAGCTATTAAATGTAGTTTTTACAACAAAATGTACAAACCAAAACAACCTTGAAATTTAGATCTAATTTACCATGTTTGGCAATCCTGTTCCAAAGTCTCTCCAACATGGTACTTCAATCCAATATGTAAACATGGGCACTCCTCAAGAGGAACACATTGTTCTCCATCCCATGCTAGGTCATCAGGGCAAGCACAGCCTTCATTGCAATTTTCGGTGTCACCTTCTATGCACTCTGGGGTTTGTGATGAACACTTTCTCTCACATCTTGTACATGAACTCCAGACTTGGCCGTTCTGACACTTGTCAGTATCTGAAATATGACGTTTTTAAAGCCCAAGAATGATGAACAAGACATTGCCTATCTCGATTAACAGTCACTCTATATTGCTTGCAGTATCAAATCAATTTATTCATAACTTTCAGTAGTAGCACAACTGGAAACACCAAATAACCGAATTCACCTGTTTCATTACTTTCCTGGCCTTTCACTAATGTCAGGTACTGACGGCTACTTGATGACAGGCACATTTTGAAGTTACAATTTGCACCTAATGTGAGGTCTGTTCAGAAGCTTGCTGTACACCCACTACAAGAAAGTTCAAACTGGAGATGCAAAGCCATGCAGGCTTAGGCCACATTCATGACACTTTGTTTGTTTTCTTCTAACATTGTTGAGTAGGCAACCAACTACCTTTCAAGGCTGTAGGAACTTAAAATTCTTCAAGAAATGGTAGCATGTTACAGTACAAAGAGCTCCTCTCCTACTCAATGTGATACTCTTTTTTGTGAAACTCAGCACCTTCAATGTTTACATATCACCACTGTTATCTTCCATTTGTGAATGGGGTTCACCTAAGTGCTTCAAACTCTTTTATGTCAAATTGTTCTTCCATACACAACCACAACTCTGGTAAGAGCCCTTCTTTTAGCATCTTTAAATTCCACTCATTATTGTATGTGTTTCATACGTCCTAATATCAGGAATTCTGTGAAAGACTGTCTCAAGTCATTGCATACCATTAATATCCTTAAAAGTAGTGCGATCAACTTTTATCTAAGTATACTTTAATAACATTCCCTGTTTTCTTCTCCAAGTATTGTTTTCAAATTCACTTTAAGTCTGGTTTGTAGTGCTGTAGGTCAACGATAGAATGGAAAGTGGGGGCAGAGCGGTTGTCCTTTGTGTGTAGGTGCTCTGTATTTACTGCTTTCTCCAGGGGAAGTAAAATCCACAAGGTTTTACCTTTGTGTTCTTCAGGAGTTTCCTCAATCATGTTATCGTCTACTCCTTTCTACTTTCTATGCGAAATTATATTTATCTGCTTATGCTTAAGTAATTTCATCTCTTTGTCACTGAAATGATTGCTATAAAATGTACCATCTTTAATACTTTTAATGACACTCAGTTTTCCTGAGATTATTCACTATTAATCATTGATGTTTTTGCTTTTTCAGATAATTTAAGTGTTAGTACAGTTAAGGCCTTGAAAATCTCTCTGAAACTGGGCATTTCGAGACCATCAACACAGCTAAGTACAGTATACTGTAGAAGTACTGAAGTCCATGTGATACAAAATTCATGACTAGCAGTAGCTAGTGTATCCTCAAAAATTGATCCCAGGCAGCTTGCTTCTACCTTGCTACAGTAGCAGGAGGGGAATGCTTCAAGTTTTTCAGGGAACTTAAAAAGGTTTCAGTAAATAGCATTGTCACATATGAGACTAGCAAGGCATAGAAACTGTTCACAGAATTATGTGCCCAAGGTCTTTACATTATGCCAACAATAATTGTTTTTATGTCCCGGATTTGCTGGGAACTATAGGAACCTTGTCATAAGCTAAAATGACAAATGGCTGTTTTGTAAACAGCTAACCTGAAAAATACTGCAGGTAACATGACTGTGACACTTCCAATTTATTCATATTCATTATTTCATTCCACTTCTCACATGTACACG
>JXUT01147996.1:0-14139 GCA_000934455.1 Apostichopus parvimensis | reverse complement strand
ACTCCCTGGACAGACGGAAAAGTAAGAAAGTAGAAACAACATTCGTAAGAGAGGAACTAAACAACACGTCCAACTGATCCGAAACGACGGAAAAGGTAAAATGGGAAATGACTGCTTTTTTCCCCAGAAACGAAAAGATGTAAAAACTTGTCAGATTCTGATCTATTTATATGGCGCTGATAAGGCCCACATTGTTATCACCTTCACCACAATATGACCTTGACCGTTATTTTCATGAAGAGGACATTTTTGCTGCGGACTATTGGCTCTAATAGACCTGTTATTCGTCCTTGAAGTAAGAGGGGTAACATGAAACTAAAATCAGCCCTCTTGAAAGTTAATGTACTTCTTAGTTCAAAACACTTATCTATAACGGCAAGTCAAATTTGCGTTCAATTTATGGATGCCCTCAAGCGCCTGTTTTCTTCCATCCTAGTACCTTGTTTGCAGTTACAGGCAATTTAGACAAGCTGCTGTACTAGCACGAACCACCACCACATTCACGAATTGCCAACAACTTTAAACAGCTCTCACCCCCTTTGGATCAGATCACTTACTCTAAAACGTCAAGGTCACCTTATTCATCATTTTCAAGAGGACAGTTTATGCTCTAAAACTTCCAACGCGGCCCGGCTACTGCACCCCAATGTGAGATGGGAAATCATAGATAGTGAAAAAGATATCACCTTCGAGGACTTTTTTTTTTTTGACGGATAATTTAGATTGGACATCAAGTGGATATCAGATTGATTGATTCAAATGATATGTAGATAGCGAACGCTTCCACTCTCTCTATACAGATTGACCAATCCGCGGCACAATGTTAAGAACGTAAAGTAGCTTCGTAGTCGTATGACGTTAGAATTTTCTACGGCGGTGACGACAACCAAAAATGCACACATCACAAACTATAGTGGAACTTGCATGTTTTCACCCATAATGCTAATCTATTCTATTCTCTATTTCAGAACTTTTCTTAAGGCCAACTTATTGATCCTACTGGTAGACCTACTGTACACAACGTGAGCAAACCCTATCCCACAATGCTGAGATGACTAGTTCCACGAGACTCCCGTGACTAAGCCACAACTCCGAGTCAAGATCTTTAACAATATTTTAGCAGACAATTATTTGTCCATTGTTCATGAGAATTCGATATCGAGTTTTCTGTTCATTCAGGGTATAGAGATAACGTCCTTACCCTCCATTGACTTCATACGACTATACAGTTGAAATGCTTAAGTAAATGGCCTTAATTTCAGGAAACATTTTACTTCAATCTTTTATTCCACTAAGAAATATTTTAGATATTGGGTTGACAGACTATCGTGCCAACGAAACAGAATATGACGTTGAAAGATTTGTTTAAACACTTATACATATACCACGTATACCCTTCTGTGCACACAAACGAGCGGATTTCCATTTTGTAAAACATTCAGTGTGTTTGGGGCCCAGTTTGTGTAGAGCAAATTGATGCCTCCTTCTTCGTCATAAGAGCAGTTACGTACGTGTCTGTGACAATAAAAACTAATAAATTTAAACTAAGCCTATAGCCTTGCTGTTCCATTGACGATACTGTCCTCCCAATGACATCCATGAACTTCCATTCATCATCGAACATACGTAACATTATGTAAACTGTTACGCTCGAGAGGTGTCCAATATGCCGTGGCTGCTGACATCGATTCATTGATGCCGAAACTCCCCGTTCAGGAGAACCGATGTGCAGCAATTCATGAGTCTCATGGTAATTGCTTTGTAAAGATCTCTCACTATATGGTCGATAGTCAAATTTGTGTACGAGCAACCAGAGCGGAAGCTTGCGACATCTTCGATGGATGTATGAGAGTGTTACGGTGAACGAACTAAGGCCATGAATTACATTTTTTAATTTCAAAGAATAAGAATTCAATCCTTGAAAGTGTCCCTGAATGGTGATTCCTTTTTTTTTACCGTAGTGAAAGTCAATCGTATTACTTAGTGAATTTTATGTTGATTTTATCTTTGAAATTAGTTCATGATATCACCGAGCTCAAATTGGCCACAAGTCATTCTGTGGAGAAGACCGAAATCTCTCCCTGAAAGAACGATGATCCTAGACACTCTCAAAGAATAAATTCTGATTCTTTGAAATTAGAAAGTGTAGTTCCTGGATCCCGTAACATTCTCATCAATCCATAGATGATCAAGTTTTCGATTTCAAATAGATAATAAAAAACAAAGACTTTTCAAAAGATCTGTTTCAAGTAATGTAAACTACCGTAGTAATCGTAAAGCCACGACAAACATACTGCAAGTACAACGTTTTCTGATAGTTCCATCCCGACGTCACCGACGGGGGTGGTATGCCAATACCCAGTACACACTGTCATCAGAATGAACCGAAATGCAGCATTTCCTTACTAAGCAGGGGAGTGGGTGTGCTAGCTTCAACACGATAAGCTACACCGCGTTAGTTACGACTCGGCAAGTGAAGTATGTTGACTAAAGAGATCTTTGACGCCAATCGATCTAAAATACGATTTTGATTTGTGTCATATTCACCGCAAACTCATTCCTTCATCATATTTTATTGCCTGTGTAAAGCCAACTAGTAAATATTTTACACAGAGAGGACGGAAATGAAAAATACTTTGAATTACTTCTTACAAGATTGAAGCAAAGTGGATGGGTGTATATTAATGTAATTGATACCATTGGGGTCATGCGGTAGCAAACCGTAACCTAATTGTACGATGTAAAAAAACGTTTTGACGTGGCGACGAGTTTCTTTCTTGTACAATTTACCTTTTTATTTCTTTTTTTTTTATTGGTATAAATCTTGGGGTTCCATATCCATAACAAAAACAAAAGGCCCGGAATGATTCAACTATACACGTTTAACCTTGATGTAATTCTGTGGCCACATACTACTCTGCTAAAATAATCAGGGGCGTATAGTAGAAGACAACAACGTTATAGGATCCATCGACAAAACAACCGATAGTTTCCATAGTTTCGATATCTACAGGTATGACAGATTGTTAGTTGTTATTTTATTATCTTACACGACAGATACAAAATATAGAAATGCTTAAGGCTATAGGTAGCCCAAAAGATGGTACCAATATGTGGTGCTCATTTACTGTCTTATTTAGATCTAGTTAGCTACGTGCGTAGCAATGGGAATGGGGCGATCAAACTCCTTCTCAGAGGATTTCAAATGATATTGTTTGGTGCCTATTGGTTTTAACCAATTAATTATCTAGGTAAGCTGACGTTTTATTAGCGTTGAAATGTTTGGTACCACCACATTGTGACAATTTCAATTCAAAATCGACCTAGAACATTCTTGCCTACCTGAAAAAGAAATACCTCATTCAACGCTTTTGGGTCTGACGTACCCACAGTAACACGCACGTCTTTGCTCGCCTTACAATGCCGAAACAATTTGTAATGATGTGTTGGTATTTCCGATCGGTCAAACGTTTAATAGCCTATGCATTTAGCAGGTGTCAGCGCATGCCTTTCTTTCAAAATGAAAATGAATAAAAAGGGCGGAAAATATTCCATTTTGTTCTATCAAGTAAGGTTAAAGCCTTACAGGACCAAACGTGACTCTTTTCAGATTTACAGATTGCCTTGGGTAATCTGACATTTTTTCTAAGGCACGATACAGCTGCACACATCTTGTGATGACTTGCTCTTAAGAACTGTAATGTCTTGATTGATACGTCTTTATTGTGACGGTATGCGGATTTTACTCCTTCAACTTCATATCAAAAAGCAGGGAGGAAATATTAAGAAAACGTTTTTCGTATAGCAGGTGTTATACGGTAAACTGACTTGTCGGCCGTAACATCATTCATTACTTTTCAAAATATTCTTCCGATCATGTCGAGAAGCCCATACAAAATCGGTTGTGTAAATTTATTTTGGTCGAAAAGAAAGAAAACGTATTACTTGTGAATTCATTTCTGTATATCTTTTCGGACCCAACGTCTAATTATCCTCGATTGCGTAACCGAGAAGTTAGAAGAACCTCTTGCCTAGTGACCAATGATTCATAAGTTTCGCAAAACTAATTCACGCACATTCAAATGTGGCGTATCGGTGTCCTCTTTGTTGGGGGTATTTTTTGGGGGGCTTCTTAGCAGAAACGAACAGCTGGATTTGGACTTTTTAATGACTTGGCGTTTTCAGAGGATCATACATGAAATATATAATGATTGCAAAAATTCCATACACGATTTTAGGGTTATTGAGGCATCTTTGTTTAGTCAAAGATAAATGCCAATGTCTTGTCAATATATAAAGAACGTTATTTGAAGCTGGTCGAAATAGTAGGGGAAAATATCCAAGTTGTGACCATTCATAGCTGCAAGTTTTATCAGCAAGGTCTTCACACTGACACAGTCGGACATGTGACGTCCACACATCAATGGGGCATCTGTGTATAAACACTTAAGTGGCCATAACGACTTCGCGTAGATTCCTATCTAATCTCTTTGAGCAAGTTTGTTTACAATCTTCCCAATAATTTGGAACTTTGATCTCAACTTACATCTACCCAAGGTACATAACTTCTGATACTAACGAAAGAGGAGCTGATAGTATGAAGTTCGTTCATAACAATACCTTTTGTATAAATTGACCCCTTGAACATTCGACGCAAATGGCATTCCGAAATATTGTGGAAATGCATGGCCTACTCAAATATATTACGCGCATAACAAACTTAATGTTAACAACCGCGTTTACAAATCATATAACGTTAACACACATACTCTTCACGCCACCATGGCGGTATATGGGAATTGAAGGCCTATACGGCGTGCAGCTATCAAAAAAAGAATTTCAATCAAGTTATGTTACAATGAATGTCATCAGAAGCATAGGTGGCACAAGCTATATAGAATCGTCATTCGTTTGGCTGTTACAGTATAAGAGATATGTTAATACATAAGTATATTCTTTAAAACGCAGTACGTTCTGGTGGATGTAACATCATTGACTACTAACAGAACATGTCATTACACCTCACACTAGTTTTGTGAAAGACTATGAGTGACATTTGCCTTTTGCATTCATATTCCAGGTTCATAAATACTCCCTCTATCGGTCTCTCTCTCTCTCTTTGCCCATGTACTCTAAACATACTGATCTGCTTACAATGCAAATATGTGACGAAATAATTAATGTCAAATGTAAGCGTGTCAAAATATACTAACAAGATACTTTTTTTCTTTGCCTTCAGGGGTGGGCCCAGAATGGCATACCTGACGGGGTGTGGCCTAGGGGTCGTTGAATTCGACTCCGATGTAGGGGGTATGGGGATTCACATCCAGAAAAAGGTAACATTCTAGTAGACGCCAATTGGCACAGTCCGATCCATATTTAGACTATAAATTATGATTTTTAAATAGGTCAAAACGCAAGGCTTTGCTACTAACTACATCTGGAGTTGGGAGAATGGGTGTACACCCCTTCCTCAGTCTCTCCCTCCCCGGAATCTGCGCCTGATTGCATAGTTACTTTCTACCCGAATGGAAAGGGTACGATGACTTGACTGACGTGACAATTTTTGCACACGAGTGACAAATTTGACTTTCTATGCAACCTATATCCATCGAATGGGGTATAGAACCCATCAAAGCAACGGAATTACATGATTAGCCACGCATATTGATGAGTGAACGTTTTACAATATTGTTAGTCCAGCATTCATGCATTCCTATGCGTACATATGGCTACTTTACTATAGGAGATAAAAAAAAAACAAAAAAAAAACAAACTATTATACGTCATCATCGAGTACACACGGGGAAGTGAGAAGAAATGCTGGTATTGCAGAAGAAACAGATTTGGTATAACCAACTGCTGCTATGTGTCAATTTGAAAGTAAGCCAAGAGGAAAGAATGCAAACCGATGTACACAAGTTTCTATGCATAGCGATACGCACTGCGGCCATGATGAGAAATAATAAAGGTTGGTAATAATACTACTATATAGTCGTCTAACACAGAGTTCCGATACACTACTACTATGAAGTCGAAATTCTTTTAGATGGCTTGATAGCGTTGACGACGTGTACGCTAGGTGTGCAGTACACGTGTTCGGCATAGCGCGTAACCTTACGCACTGCAAATGCTTCTCTATGGCATCTCAGCTCTTTTGTGTTGCAGGTTCTAAATTCCGTTGGCGCCGTTGTATTGTGGCATTTTTTCTTTCTTTTTTTTTACAAACATGTACAACTATAGCGAGAAATAGTTCTACTAAATTTGAATGAAAGCAAAGGATTGATAGTAACAACCTGTTTTGTTTGCAATATAAAAGACGGATTGAAATTGGTTGCATATAACTGGAACCGATTCTGAGGACCAAAAATGTTAACAGGATAATAACTTCAAAGTTACGATTATAATAGCAGTATCTTTTAATTGTGCGACACTGCCCTTTTCCATTACAAAATAAAAACAACAAATAAAGACAAAATATGGTCAATATTCAAACCAATTTGTGCAAATTTATGGCAACAACAATCTTTCTACTTCATAATAGTTCCTAAGTTCTCTCCTGATTAAGACGCCCAGGTGACCCTCTTAGTCTGGTCCAATTGTTATTTAACCAGTTTATCTGTATGTTTAACGTAATGGCCGTCGCTCCCACATATCTACAATATAGCACAATCTTATGGTAGCTTGTAAGATGTTACACGTACAAGTTTCGTAGCTAAAAGTCGACGGTTTTCAATGAATTTAAGGATTTTTGTAATTTCCAAATCCCCCACCCAAAATTTCCAAATCCCACATACATTGAGGAACGTTTTGGGCAATTATAATATCGCAAACTGGAGGAAAATGCCTTGAAGGTTGGTAGTGAAATGCTTGTTATAACTTAACCCAGATGCGCCATTAGCATTCTATAGCATATATGGGGTCAACATTGTTGACCGTTTACTGATGTTCAGTTTTACTATTTTTCACTAGCTTTTAAATCAATCTGGTGTCGATATCATCCGGTTATGCAATATACTCACGAAGGACTTCTGCAGGGAAAAAAAAACACATTCGAAGCCATATATAAGTTTGTTCTTAATTCAAGATCACGTGATGAGTGTGGATTACAGCATACAACTAATCTATCCCGACCACTTTATTTAGCCATTTACCTTGCAAATCAAGACAGAGAACAGCCAAAGTCTGTCACTATTTGTGGGTCCTTCTTAAACCGGGACAATAAAGCCCGTTTAATATACTGATGTACGTGTGGCACATCTGATGGCGTAACTGAAAACTTGACTTCGCCAGCACCTCCCGTGGTACAGTTAATGATTTGAAAACAAATATAAATGGCTGGCTTCATTTTGCTGTGCACCCTGTTGAAGAAACGTTGGCTTGGCTCTCAATTGGCAGTTGTCTGTTCAAGATGTTTGAATGTGTGACGTTTTGGAAAACGTAGCCGATACATATTCTGAAAGTCAGCCAAAAGTGGAATGTAGAATCATATTAACTAACCAGAAGGAAAAATGGATGAGAAGGAAAGGGGGGGGGGGGATAGACACTTTTTCGATAATCAGTTCGGCCAACCCCATTGTCTCTGTGGCATACTTCCTGCAGCAATTATTGGCAGTTAATATTCACAAGGGAGAGAGCCACTTACTATATAGGTTCTCAAATGGACATGGTTTGTCATTTCATGGATATGATTACTTGGCTTAAAAACAAAAACAATAAAATTTGTAACATGATGGTCGTATATTATCACTTTCTTGCAACTGAAAATAGCTACACGTCGGAACATGCATAATTCACAATACAACTTATCAGTATTGCAACTAAGAATCGTTATTGATATTAACTTTTTTTCTCTTCAAATTTTTGCCTTGCGTCTTTCAATCGACGAATCGCAAAGCTCCAGGGTACCTGAACAGGGCGACATCGAACTGGTATCATATATAACTAGAAAGACCGTCATAAGTACTTTACCCAGCGATGGTGTCCTAAAATATGTTAGACTGATCAAAGTTCAACAGGTTCAATTCCTCAGGGGTACTCCGGTCCACATATATACCCTTTACTTTCTGTTCTTAACTTTCTCTTTGACGAATGGTCGAAGGAATGCTAAAAGCTTGGCAGAAGGAAGTTCTCTAGACACGCACAGTTTATACTCCCCATTGAGATGTATTTGAATGGTCAGTAATGACCACATATGGGTTCCAACACATTTACTTAGAATTCTCCCAGCCAGCGTTTATAGGTGGGGGGGGGGGGTATGTTACAACCATACTATATAAAAGCTTTTGATTAAATATAAACTCCTTGGTGTCGCATTATGGCGTAAGACCTGAAATAATAATACAGATTAATCCTGCGTAAAAGTTGCGAGTTGCCATGTACTTCCCAACATTCCACAACCATGCCGTGTAATATTTACAGAAAACAGAATATCCATGAAACTAAATGTTTTATTTAGCTATGTATGACATTTTTTCTTCTTTTCTATATTAGCGAGTTATTATAGGTCTTTAGCCTTATATAGAAATTACTGCGTCCCACAATCATATTTGTCACGTCATGTCTCATCGTTTCATTTGTCGATTTTGAAGTCCTCAAGCCTAATTTCATAGTCGTCACGATTCATATTTTGTGGCATGAAAGTAAAAGATTATGTATCTCGGTAATTAATCTCTCAAACAGTTTAATATTTAAGTAACAAATATTTGACCAATGCAACCCAAAACTGCAGCTTAAATGGTATTTGTTTATTTTCGTCCATTTAGGCAAATGTCGCTTTCTCTCAAAATCATAGTAGCAAAGTATTAAGATTAACTTATAATTTCTTAACAATCTTAGAATACAATGGATAAACAATGGTAATGTGAAGTCCAAAGCGTCGTTAATTACTTATTACAACAACCGTTCCTACACTGGCCTTACGTGATGCATTAATATTTGTCACAAATGATGTTAATTACTTTGAGCAATTCTGGTTGTATCAATCAAATAAATATCAAGGTTTAAATTTCATTTAATATAAAACTATAACGGTCTCATTTTCATCGGGGCATTAAGGCTCATTAGCACACGTTAAAATCATTTTGGTTGCTTGCTATAAAAGAAATAATTTATGATGTTCATGAATACGGGCAAATGTACATATTTTGCTAGTTTTAAATTAAAATGAAACAAAACTGTTAGCAAACTGCTTGTCCACTAAATAGCCTGTGTAAGAGAATGTGTAAAAGTAAGTGGGCCTGACGTTTCGATTCTAGCAGGATCTTCTTCAGAGGCTGAACGAAAAGTACTGAACAGTAACAGAAGGGACAGATACAAGCACAGAATACAGACAGGTTAATAAGCAGGTTGAACACAAAAGAGATAGATGTAAGGGGATAAGTAGGCAAGGGATGGAGAGAAGAAAGAAACCAACAGGGGGAAGAGGAGAGGTAGGAGATAAACAGTAGATGGACAATTACTTAAACAGGTTATAATATAGTTAAAAAGAAAAACGACTGTAAACGCACAAGGTATAAACCTCTACATTTTAACCAAATTAATCGCAAGCAGGATACTGACATTCCCTTTAAGAGTGTTCACTACACCAAACTAACAACGCAAGTATGCAATCATAAGGTATTGTATATTGAAACAAGCCACAGTACAACCACAATGTGGTATATTGAATATAAACAACCCTTCCCAATCACAAAGCGCAATGGTCAAGTCCTCAGTCAAACCGTGCACGGAATGGACGTGCTCGATGAGTGTGTTTATAGATCGATAAACCGTGCCGATAAGACACCATATTACCTGCCCAAATATCAACCACGGCGAAGCGAAACAATTCCCAAGTCTTATCTTAGTTACAAAGTGACATATTTTGTATAGTTCAACGGAGAAATTGTCAAATTGAATAAACTGCCAAATTGGTTGGCCATCTTTTGCTATTATGATTACTGTTATTGTTATTATCATTAATAACTACTTTTCCTTGAATGTATACAACAATGTTGACGATGTCATTAATATGCAGGTCTTTTAAAATTTCTTCACATCAAATCTGAATTACATTAACATTGTTAAATACTCTCTGAACCTCTTCTCATAATCTGGTTTGTTGAACAACTTAGTTCAAAATAATGCTATAACAACAACCACAGCAACCATACTGTGTCAGCATCATTTCAATTTCAGTAATTTCAATTTATTTCCATACTATAATTGAATTAAAATATAATCGTATAACATTTGTTCATAACTGTTTTCGAATCGATGATCTGTTTCGACTTGCAAGTGATAGTAATTATGTCACGAAGGGAGACGAATTTGAAACAATAACGTTATTTCAATGCAAATTGGATATTTAATCCCAAAAATCTGCTTTGATGCCAGAAAAACCGAACTGAAAGGTTTTTTTTTTCAGGAATAAGAAAATCAAGAATGTATAGTCTTCTGATTCAAAATGCAAAGTATGCCAAGGGCTAACATTGGAGAACATTGTCGAATCCATGTCATATTATTTCAAATAAACATGATATTATCAATGAATGAATATGCATGTTGCATCTTCCGCCAAGTGTACCTGGTTCATGATAAGAGCTTGGACCGATGGTTACTATGGGTTTCTTGGTTCTGCTTGCCTACATATTTGTAGGGTCCTTTGCATAGAGCATCATCCATTAAGAGTTTCCCTTGAATTAGAATAACTTATTTAGATAATTACAATTGAATTACTTGACATTCGTTTTAATACGATAATTGGTAAGTTACATTTGATCGCTACCCGATAGGATAGTTCAATTTGCCATGTTCAATATACTGTCATTATGCTTAAATTGAGGAAAACAACAAAAACAAAACGCCACTATTTATTTAAGACAGTTTTACTTCCGATTGGTTGGAGATGATTGAATAGTTTGAAATTGCATCAAGATTGTGTAAATTAAAACAAACCGGTACAGTATAGAAAAGCATGAATTGTACAAGAGAAGAATCTAATTCCTCATCTGTGAATATCAAAACAGTTATCACATCATGTTGCAGATGAAAGGCCGTACTCGTAATAACTGTTAATTACTACAACATGTGGTTTATACATGTGTCAATATGGTTCATCATTGCAATCATTGTCTTAGAAGAAAATACATCCCATTTCAGTCATTTAGACCCAACTCTACGATTTAAGTTATATGTTTAGCCGTTGTTATTTTATGGAGTATTTACTAAATATATAAACTGATATACAAAAGATTGAACGACGAAACCTGCCGTCGAATTCAGCGAGCAAACATTTGCCTATATCTTTAATATCGATAGACATCAAGCAAGTGTCATCTAAGTTTCAGTGAAATTCAAACAAATTAGGGAATTGCCTATGGGCATACATACATACATACTGAAGGCAAGTATAGTCATACTTTGTACCCTCAACTGAAATATTGTCAGTCAAACTTCGATAGCCTTCCTTTATGATTTTTAATTTAAAGCAACTTTCTGAGTTAATTTTGATACATTACTCGATGCGATGTTAAACCATAATCCGAACACAAAGTGGATAATGTGGTTTAGGTTGACTGGTCGAGATTTATTTCAAATAATAAAAGAACATTATAAAGGTTTGAAAAGTTTCTTGTACTATTCTGACTATGAATGAAGCTTCCGACAGACGAAATTGTTAAGAAACGAGTAACATTCATTCGGTGAAAATTTGTATGAGTTTATCTAATGGGGAGTCATGTACTTGCTGGTTATGCAGTTGATAACGTCAATTAGTGGCACATCAGATATATAGAAACCTTGCAAAAGTCGCATAAATTCTGTAACAACAAATATCAATACTTAATCATTAGTCTACTTTATCATGATTACTTTTCGACAACAGAATGAATCTGAAAAGTAGTGGATAATTTTCCTAGGCGGCCAAACTGTAATAGTTTGGCTGTTTCTTTGAAGTTCTACCCAAACATTGTAATATTGCCAAATTTTTACCTTGGTAAAGTTTCCAACACCTTTCCTGACTAGGACAACAATAAATATGATTAATCTACCTCCAATACTCAACTTAGCCTACCATTTAACGTAGTGAAACATAAAAACACTTTTTTCAGCATATGCATCAAAACTGTTTACAAATTTCATACAAAGTACTGGTACTATAGGTAAACGTTGTACCTTAACCGTGTTATCAAAGCTAATACCTAGATAATTATTTTACAACAGTTCCTAAGAAGCAAATACACTATAGTTATGTGAGTATAAACGAAGCTAGCGGATATGAATGGCAATATTTATATGGTTGTGAAAGTTTAGTCGTGAAAGTTTGAAGATCACATGGTTGAATGTACTAAAGCTAATGTAAGGATATACATATTATGACGTCTTAGTAAACGACTAACAGAAATTAGTATCCATGCAATATCATCCACCCTTGAACAATTATATACTAATGCTTGGGTATACACAAGCGACCACGTTTGTATAAAGGTACATATTAGTTCCACTTTCTAGAACGTCATATGTGATGCAACTGTCTTATAAAGTTCAATACTTATTGTCTCAATATTTCTCATTTAGAGAACTAGATCATAAAATAGAGAAATCACAGAAACAAAACACATGATTCAGTTTATGATTTCCAAAAATACTTACAGAATACTGTACTCCAATCAACAACAAAAAATACTCAAAACTTCCAAAAGAATATCTGCCAGAAGATGAATGATTCTAGTAATGTTACTGGAGATTTTAATACATTTTGAAGTTTTAGCCACTAACGAAATTTGCTGGAGAAAACTACCAGTTTTCTTGTAATAGATGTATCAAATTAACATAATTCTGCAGAGGGTACGGTCAATATTCTATTGAAAAAATTACATTATATGCTAAATATGATTAAGTGAACTTAATTTTATCCATAAATGTGCATACTTATTGTGATATATTTTGACAAGTTAGCTGTCCACTTTGATCCCGTAAAATGTATTTCTACCTAAACATACTTTTGTAGCCCTCTCAAGCTTTCCAATAGCATGAGTATCCTTATCACCTGGTTTACTTTTACAAGTGTTTCTTTCTTCAAACTTCCAATCCCCATTTCAGATTGTCATATAAGCAAGAATCTACAGCATATCCTAATTGACAAACGCAGGTACAACATCTAGTATACGAGAAGGCAATCGATACTATATGGACTTGGTCAAACGACCACAATGTCAACTTCAATGTGTGTTTAAAGTCACACATTGTCGAGATAGCTAAGCAAACCGTTTTGCTTAATTCGAGCCGAAACTAAATTACCTTTACTTTTTTTCAAAGAAATGACGGGTTTCTTCCCTTTGAAAACGCATCTGCTAAACTGAGATATTGTAAACATGATTGATTATGGGAATTAAACTTTAAACCAAGATGTAAACTTAGCAACGAAATCAAATGTATACACAATTAATCTATGGTATAATATAACCAAAACATTCCATTCAGTTAAAGGGAAACCAAAAGCAAAAAAAATCCATTCACTCTGGCCATGCGATGGAAAGTTCAATGAACTGCAAATCTTCCTTTGGTTTAGGTCGATGTTAAACAAATAAAAATAAATGACAATAATGAAACTTCTGTAACTTCTTGTTTTGTTTGCATCTAAAGGGTGGGTCTGTTATATAGAAATATCTTTCATATTACACATGATATTTCTGACAGAGTGATAGATGTTGTTACCTTACTAAGGCTGTAACTATAATAAGAGAGCTGCGAACTGTTTAATCAAATAAAGAATTTGTGTTCACAAAAATATGTTTTGTTTGCATCTATAGGGTATGTTAGAAATATCTTTCATATAACACATGATGTTTCTGACAAAGTGGTAGATGTTGTTACCTAACTATGGCTGTAACTATAATAAGAGAGCTGCGAACTGTTTATTCAAATAAAGAATTTGTGTTCACAAAAATATGTTTTGTTTGCATCTAAAGGGTATGTTAGAAATATCTTTCATATAACACATGATGTTTCTGACAAAGTGGTAGATGTTGTTACCTAACTATGGCTGTAACTATAATCAGAGAGCTGCGAACTGTTTAGTCAAATAAAGAATTTGTGTTAACAAAGAAAATGTTTTGTTTGCATCTAAAGGGTCTGTTAGAAATATCTTTCATATAA
>JXUT01147986.1:0-11831 GCA_000934455.1 Apostichopus parvimensis | reverse complement strand
TTCCGGCGATCTAGGGAGTATCTTTACTCAAAAAAATTCTGTACGCTCCGCGCCAACCCGTGGTGGCGCTCCGCTTAGATAGTGTCAAAGCGCCCTTACAGACCATTCTCGCCCCCTCTGACCAATACCCCTAGCTCCGCCACTGGACGGAGAGATGCACGATGGAGTGTGATGCGAAAGGGGGTAAAGAGCGAGGTATAGCCGGACAAACAACGTTCTCGTCACAATTTACACAATCCTTTCGCGTATAACTTGTGGTCACTACACCATACAAACAAAATAATTTATCTGTGACGACGATTTCTCTTAAAATGTTTCTTGATCTGAAGCGCCATTGCTTTATGAGTATCTATCGTGTCAACTTGTGAGCGCGCAAACATTATCACAAACTGATTATCATGCAAGGTATGGATCTTACAAAACTGGCAAATATGTGTTTTACTTTTCTTAACTTCCTTGCTATTTTAGTACAGCTAACATTTTTGTTGTCATTGTATGTCCCCATTAGTCCCTATAAAAATCACCGTTTAACCCCGACAAACTTTCAAAGTAATTCCTCTTTTTGACGTTTGTTATTGTCCTTTAAATTCGCTATACGAGTGAAAAAGACTGAGTATCTGATAACTTCTGTAACTGCCGCTCCTGGACCTACCCCCCCCCCCCTCCCCGCACCTACACGTAACGATAGTATACCCACTACACTTATGGATTGAAATAGAAACGGTACGGCCGTGTATGCATTTAGGCATAATAAATCACCCCATTCTCGGTACAGGAGTGCCGCACCACCAGATCATGAAAAATTCATCCAAGTTTGAGTTTGAAGGGTGAAGAACTTTTACGGTTCTGACATCTTTGTCGTCTCGTCTCAATGACCCTTTCAGCTTTATCGATTCCTACCTCAGGCAACTGATTGTGTTTCAACGCATACGTTGTACATAACGTTAGTGCACATTTCCGCCCTTATATATAGGCTTTCTTCACTCAAGAAACTATACGTACGTCATGAAGTAGTTCTTCCCTACACCTCCCGTTCCCCACCCCACCCCACCCCACCCGCCCACCCCACCCCCAAGGCGAAAAAGGCGAAATCGGGATCTCGTATAACAATTCTAATCTCTAATCTTTTTATCTGATATAGAACTGATATTTATAATGTTAAAAGTGTGAACCACAGGAGAGTATACGGGTGGGTATAGTTCGATTTCAGGGAACGCCTGTTTAGGAACTGGACGCGAAATGGTCTTAATCTGGCTGCTCGAAAAGCAATTTTTACAATGAGCAAACAAACAAACAAAAACACCCGTTTACTCTGCTATCTGATATTATTTTGGTCTAAATAAAACAAAAGTGTTAGCAAACTGCTTATCCACTAAAGAGCCTGTGTAAGAGAATGTGTAAAAGTAAGAGGGCCTGACATTTTGATCCTAGCAGGCTCTTCTAGGATCGAGACGTCAGGCCCTCTTGCTTTTACACATTATTTTGTTCTGAAACCAATATAGTCGAAAATAAGTATTCTATTTCCGTATAGTAACCGATATGAAAAGCCAAAACCAAAGAACAACAACCTATGTACCGATCACTCTTAAATGGACTTTAATCTTGCTACCAATATTCCATGGTCATATTACAATTAGGTCCTATATACAGGAATATCCAGGAGTAGGGGGGGGGGCATCAACAATTTAAGGAGGGGGACCAATGAGGCCCGTAGCCAGGAATTCTGAGTGGTGGGTACCAACGACTTAAAGAAGGACACCAACAATTAAGTCTATAGGGCACAATTTGTGTGCATCCATTGTGGTTGCAGAAAATGGAGGGGCGGGAGGTGCAGTACTCTGCCCCCGGGCTCCAGCCCGGCCAGGGCCTACATCGCATGCACATCGCATGGGGAGTGTTAGCTCAGTGGTTAACGCCGCTGCCTTTCAATCATAAGGTCCCGAGTTCTATTCACTCCAAACTTAATGTATGTCGTCCAGTTACAGAGTTGTTGACAATTAAAATATGAATCTACGAGACTGACTTCGGTCAGCTTGCGGCTTTGATAAGCCAATGATGGCTTCTCCGCGAGTTCCTGATTGCAGGTGGATCTAAAATACATACATCAGATCATATTCAAACATATAGGATAGGTTGGTATTATAATGTGGGAAAACTGATCCTTTTCGAACTATGCAACAAGTATCCAAATTCTAAGAACTGGCAAAGGTATGTGATTGCTTTGAGCATCCCGATTTAAAACAATATTAATACAGTAACTTCAGAAATATCAAATAGACAAAAAAAAATCGGAGTTTTCGATAACTGTTTCACCGTTCGAAGAATTAACTATATAGTTAACCGGATTACAGTAAAAGGAGGTATCCGGTTAACAGTCAAGTTAATTTAACCCGATTTGTTTTAAGAGAAAGCTCATATTTTGGTTCTTTGTTTTGTTACTACTTAAGTGCCAATTTTATCATCATATCTATCAAAATTCTTTCGCACAACTTAATTCTAAAGCTGAAAAGCATTCCTTGTTGTCAATGGTGGTTGTATAGGCCTACTCACTATATAAATTGCGGTTGGATAGGCGGCGGGTAAATTGGCCTTCGGCTTCACGTGGGAGAAATTTCTTAAACCTAACGAAATAAATATAGGCCTAAACTATGTTAGTTTCTATTATAAGTTAACCTTTAACAAGAACTTTCATATGGAGCCAAACTACACGAGTATAGTGTAGTAGGCGTGATGTATAGGCTGTACCAAATTTATATTGATTTTCAGTGCACATGTTCTGAATATGTGTTCCACAGTTTTCACAATGAAGAAAAAAAAACTACTGGTGACGCAAATCAATACCCACTCCCATGTTTATTGTCTTCTGAAAGCGTTGGAACTGAGATTTCTAAATACGGAGCTTTTGAAGACGGTCATGTCCAAATTCTATGTGTCACGTGACAACAGTTTGGGCCCTTATAGTTATTAATGTAGCATACTCCATATAACTTTTCCATCGACATACACACTAATTCGTCAGAATGTTGTGGCCGTCAAGGCCGTGGCCAACGTTTACTAGGTAAAACATTGCTATCCCGCACTCGTAGATAGCTGACACGGTTAATTGTTCATTGGTGGCACCTTCAGTTTTCCGTATATCACAACTATCTAGATTTTTAGTTACGAAAAGCCCAAGCTTCTTTATCCAATGATAAGCAAATTTCCTACGCTGCTCTTTCAAGGCCTCAAGTGATCTATTTGAAAAACAAAAACATGTGCGTCGAGTTACGTCTCAATGAGGAAGGGGTAGGGGGGGGGATAGTGGGGAGGGAGGGGAAGAAACTGACATATGAAGTCTGACTGGTTGGCTTAAGCACAGATGGACAAAACGTGACCTCTGGGAAGTTTCCTGCTCTCAGTCCAAATAATAATAATTTAAAATAATAATTTAAAAAATTGAAGACCAGTGTATGGGTGCATTAACTGTTTGTGTAGGGCTGCAAGCCACATAAAAGGGTACAGGGAGGGGAAAAATTCATTAGTGTCCCATACTAAATAGTGGGAGGGTGATATGTCCCCGCTCCCCTCCCCTAGCCCCAATCGACGACAATGGTTTAAATGACATTGCAGCTGAATTTTCGCTCAATGTGATGTAGGCTACTTCACCCTTCCATGCACTTTAAACATCGAAGTATAAAACTCCAAATTCTGTTTGGTTAGATGTGTAACCAGATGTTCCCCTGATACTGTCTACCCACTTTGCTGGATATATAAAATGTCCGATATAAAATGGCCAATAGTATATTAGACATTTCTCTTATGAAGTGAATTGAAATGAAAATGGCTATGAGGCTCTTGTAAATATACTCGTTGTTTTCCAGTTTGAAATGTGATGTCAGTTTAGTCCCTGCCGTAGTACTAACCCGAACTGCTATAGCGTGTGCATGGCTGAGCCCCCCCCTCCCCACCCAACAATTCCCTTTGCCAAACCCAAATTACTGCACTGCTCTATCAAAGTGTCAGATATTACATAACATTGCGGTGAATAAAAGGTTTATTTTGCAGACGACTGGAATTTATTCTATAGGTTTAAAATAAGAATGCCAACCTAGTGTGACTTCACACCTACGTGTACATACATATATTTTAGTCGTGACAATTGGGCTCACTAGTTTAGTTAATCCGATGTGAATATTACTATGTTGTTTGCATGGACCAAATAGCATGGAACTGGCTCCAACAATACCAGTGGCTACATGCACGAGTGGATCTGAATGGAAATAGAGACGTTCTCCTTCTGAAAGCTATATCGCAAGAAACAGTGCTGCAGAAATAAACCTGTACCATATTTCGGTGACGCCTCTTCGCGCGTGCCCTATGTTATTCGGTTGGGAAATTTTCTTTTTAGTTGCTTATGATAACATATTTCACATACACAATGTAAAACCTGCAGTCATTCTTACAACATATTCTATAAACTATCTAACGCTTCTAAGTTTCATCCAATGGAATTCTTTCCCCTTGTTTCTGCCTCTGACTTTTTAAGTTTTCTCTCCTCACAAGTCTTCCCTGTTGTGAGCCTCAATTTTTCTGAAATCCCGCCTTTTATTAATATCTTCACCCAAGAGATTGGCCTATAATGAGCTGACAAAGGCCAAAGCAGGTAAACAGAGGGCGCACTTGCCCTCATTATTCATGTAGCAGTGCTCTATGTGCAGGCGCTGATGAGGCTTAGGTCTTTATTTCTCTTTACACAAAGAATCGCTCCATTTGAGCACTCCAGAGCTCGAAAACCTGCCAAATATAACCAGTTTGTTTCAGAAAACTATCGCACGGTTGAAATCCACGATGTCGTCCATGCCGATTGGTAAGTTTATGTCTTATTTGAAGATGTTATTATGGTATGTTTTCCTTTATTTCTCAGCATTTTGGTCCTTGTTGTACTTTGTTCTTGTCTTCAATGGCCGCAAGTTGCTCCTAGCTCCACAAAATCCATCCTAATTTTCAACAACATACCTCCGAATTTCAATCCTTAACCTAAATTACCTTAAATTCTGAATCAAAATTTCTTGTAGCTTTTCAAAGTTCAAACTCCCGCGGAACACGTGGGATCAAAATAGAAGGATAAAGGAAAACATTAGATCGCTAGAAATAAGAAGAAAAATAGGATGTCTTTTTATTCCTTTGTTTAGTTGCGCGTTTGTATGTGCGCAGAAGCGATGTGTGTTATCAATGGGAGGCCAGGAGAGGAAAATGGCTGCGGATCGACATAGACAAATAATGAATGTGTGCGGAATATGTAGTAAAACAATAGTCATTCATAGCCGCGAGAGTTGGTGTAGTTGCAAACATCCTGATGCGAAATATATTTAGAAGGGATAGTTAGTATTTAAAAGGTGTGTGAAATGTTCGTTCTTGGTTACAATGGGCAGACGTGTGTTGTCATTAGTAAGGAATTTGTTTATTTTACATAGGCTTTAGTGAGTGATATTGGTTTCACAGGCTAGGCTCTGTGAGTTTTACAAAGAACCCATGACACATTCTTCCATCATGGTGATCATAATCGTACGTTTTTCTTCGTGGAAGGTTATTTGACACTAAATATTAAGCATGATGATCCCACTACGGAAATAATAATGAACATTGCTGTAAAAATAAGTCTAAATTGAATGCACAACTGTAGTCTGCACAGTATAAATAGTTTTGTGTACAGTCATGGTTAGGCTTGTCCAAGGTCACAAGAGGTTCTTGCACAAGCCTTTGTAGCCTAGAGACTATGTGCGTTAGATTTTACCATCAAATTCCTACAAAAAGTGTACATTAGCTGGTATCAGTTTCTATGAGCCAATGCCTGTACAAGTTCTGTCATGGTTGTTTATGATTTTTCATGGGGAACTTATTCGACAACAGCTTTTTCCTTTTGTCCAATTTTTTTTACACTTCTTGCATCTCCAACACATACCAAGCTCTCTTAACAACAATAGTTTCTACTAGGCTGAGTATGTTTTCTGAAAAAGATCAGTCAATTTTGTATAGATATTTGAATTTAGGATTGTTTGTCAAAGGTGGAATAAAAAAATTTGCATCATATAGTGGGAAGGAGTATATTTAGCTTCTTAATTTTTGACTGGGAATTTTTTTCTTGCCTTGCATTGGTTGACATGGATGTTATAAAAAAAAAAAGGGGTTAAGATCATAAATTCAAAGCTTCATATTTGGGATCACCAGTTGGATGTAGCATTACCAGTAAACAGTACATACATGAACATACAAATACATATACAGACAAAGCATTTACCAACACAGGTACAATAAAATGTACACATATTATGTACACATAGAATTGTGGGTTTACATGACAATGTCAGTTGGCTTGAGCAGGTACTGTATTTGTAAAATGAGCTGTTTTTCTTACGTTTAGTATTAACGAAGCCTTTCCTGTATCATCGGTGCTTACATGTGTGCATACATGTAACTTGCTAATTATTATTGGCAGTGTCAGTTCCAAAAGAATAATTTCTGTTCCGAAAGTATTGGTACAGTAACAGTTAGTAACACTTTGCAAATTAGATTAGGCCATCATGAATATCATATGCTATTTAACTGTATCATATGGTGCAGGTGTCAAGGAAGTACCTGAAGGCATACCATTTCATGTTTGTCAATAGGTTTTGCCAAGGTATCAATTGTTGTTTCAAGTATGATTGGGGTGGTTGTAACTACTGTGAGATACCAAGCCCATGCTTCTAACTTCTTTCATGTGAAGATTTGTATAAGAACAAAGGATTAAAACAATCATCACAAATTGATTGTTTGAGAAAAAAAACCCCCCAAATTGATAGCAATGAGCCTAATTACATTTGAAAAAAAACCCAGCTGTGATGCCTTCATGTGTGTAAAAAGTGCATATATGCCTGTCATGAACCATTCATATATTGATATGCACATTAAGGAACTTTGATTTTCAGCTGTATTCTTGCTTTAAAGGCATCCACTTTCTTGAAAAGGTGTAAATTGACAAGAAACCTGCAGAGACTAGAGATTAAAACAACCTTGCAAGGATGTGACTATTTTGCAGACTATTCTGACATTGTCTTCCTCACCTTGTGTTTCTATATTCTGCAATCATGAAGAATCACAGTTTTGCTACAGAATTAACAGATATTGTGTGTGATAAATTGATAAAAATACAAGACATTAATTTCAGAACTTAAATTCAGGCACATCAATTCAAATCTGTTTACCATGCATTATATACAGAATGGATTGCAAACCATGTTTGTTAACTACTTAGAACAGAGGGGCTGAAGGCTGACTTGCATATCAACATACATGGTTCAATTTGTGAATCTACATCAATCAAAATGGAGCTTACAAAACATTCTTCAATATCATGCATAGACGGTACTGCACACATTGGAAGGTGGTCATTACTGAGATGGACGCATAATTTTAAGTACAGTACCTCATTAAAGAAAGTTCTATGTACATAGTAGCCTAACACACAGTAGCACAATGGCATGAATTGGCAGTAATACTGTATCAATGAAGGGAAAAAAAAAAAAAAACAGATGTACAAGTTGGGCTACACAGTGAACACTTATAGCTGGACTTGGTACGATCGTGAAATTGACTGCCAGCGAAGAACTAATGACTCCAAAGAATATTTGTTATATGTGTCCTTCATACGGCAGGCTCTGTTTATAGGGAAGCGTTATTTCAGAGAGAGAGAACCATTCAGATATTATGTAATGCCAATGGTAATGGGATTACATTAAATCCATAGTCCAGCATATAACCTAATGTACAGTCTTGAATAGAAAGGTCAATACAGTCGACTCTGCACGTGCGTGTGTCCCATTAATGTTAACAAAATAATTTTGTGAGGAACAAATTGCCCCAAAGTCTGAGGAAATGCTGCATTGTTTGGGAGATAGTCAGGGTTTTAATAATTGACCAGCATTGTGTATGATGTCATAGTGCACTTACCATTCGGATGTGAAACCTTTTCCTTCTCCTTTGTTTCTCTATTCATGTTGTCAAGCTAAATGCCAATTGTGAAGACACTATTCAACCAGTGCCAATACAAGGTCACAAAAACAACTAATTTAGATTTAGCATTGTTGCAAAATGCTCTGTCCATAACAGGAAGTAACCTCAATAAATGAAGAAACCATCAAAAATTCAAGCACATGTGGCTCGATCACCTTTCACCAGACACTTGTTTAGTTCCTCCATCTTGTGTATGAAGGAGCATTAAAACTAAAAAAAAAAGAAAAAAAAAGGCAAAATGTTCATCCCAGTGTCTCTACTAATTGACGATGTGAATTTGGTCTTTGTCTCTTTTTCTTTACTTGTTTACCTCAAATATAGTTCACTAATTCTGTACACAACCTTTGACTAATTCAGTTCATGTTCCTTTCTGACCAGATTTAGTTCTAAATGCTATGTTGCAAATTACTCTTGTCTCATTACAATATTGTGTTTTTGGAGATACAGTGTTATAAGACTGTTATTATCTCGTTTCTCTCTGCTACCACCGTAGGCATTTATATATATATGTATGTATGCAACGTTTGGCCTTTTGAAATTGTTTCTGATTACGTACTCCAATTGTTGATTCAAGTGGGGCATCAGTGTTACAGGACACATAAATTGCAAGAGAGGCTTTAGCAGAGTGGTAGCCCTATAAAAGTCTACAGTGTTATTGTGAATTACTGCCAAAAAATAGAGATTCCCTTACTCTTTCACAATATGATCATAAATAAGTAATAATTGCTGAACATTGTTGTGGCTTTCAGAGGTCATTCTGACTGTCACTCTGTGATGTATAATATTACCCATTGTGGAAAGCTGTTACAAATGCACACTGTATGTACTGTAGGCCTACACTTAAGTGTAGGGTGGGTGCTACTGTAGGTCTGCATGTTCTTGCCTAACCATGAAGCAATAGTAGGAGGGAGGAGGAGACGGCCTTCAGGAGTACACTTATTTGCAGGCAGCTATTCATTTACAACTTTTAGTAGCAACTAAATGAACTGTAGAATAATAAAGAGTGGTGAACTGTTGTGACAGCTGTATGCAGTAACTATTGTAGTGTGTAAAGTAACTTGAATAAGTGCATATATGTACAGTATAATGTATGCATTGGTGCATGACTGTACATTGCATGTACTTAGTA
Organism: Apostichopus parvimensis; assembly: GCA_000934455.1. Lineage (NCBI taxonomy): Eukaryota > Metazoa > Echinodermata > Holothuroidea > Aspidochirotida > Stichopodidae > Apostichopus > Apostichopus parvimensis. The sequence continues at coordinate 2,671 of JXUT01147986.1, read as the reverse complement.
TAATGTGAATGCTTAGAATTGTGCAGTATGTCTAGACTGTTAACTAAGCAAGACTTTGCGATTGACATGTTCAATATTTTTAATTTTTTTATAAATGGAAGCTAAATGCCTAGTAACTGTTCCTGTCAATTTTTAATTGGGGATGGGGGAGGGGGATGGGGGATGGGGGGGAGCAGATATAACATGTTACATGTTTTCCCCTGATGGCAATATCAGGTCACAAGCACTTTCCCCACTATATTCCTAAGGGGTTCAGACTTCCTTGACTATAGAGAATTAGGTTTCGCAGCAACAAGTAGTGGTTAGCTGATCAACAAAGTGTCAATGTAACAGGATGGTACAGAGGCTGCAATTGTGACAAATATATGCACTGCTACTCTTTGTGTAAACCTCAAATTGTACATTCCTGAGCAACCCAGCCAGGTATGGCTGTTTGCTGCTGATTAAATCCATTTATAGAAAAACCTCATCTATGTACAGTAAATTTTTCTTTTCACTTTTGGAATGCACTTTCTGTACCCCAAACTGTACAGAGAGATCACCTAGAGCTGTCCAATTTTGCCAGGGAACAGTCCTTTAAACTCTTTTTGAGATATACTATGGTACTGTACAAGTATAGCAGTTGCTAAGTCTTCACCTACCTGAACTTCATCCAATATGTTACCAAATAGTCACTTTATTTTACCTTCTAGTCGACAGGTTATTGGGGGGGGGGGGGCTGGAGAGTAGGTTCTGGATATAGCTTCTTTGGTGCCCACTGATTTTCAATATTTTTGCAAACTCATTTGCATACCCAACTTTAAATAGTCTTGTTTAAGAAGCTTCCATTTTGGAAACCAGTTGAAGGTGTCACATGACTTCCTGCACCAACTATGACAGTATCTGATGTCTGTCTGACCTTTGAACTCTATATTCACACAGAGAAGTGTGGGCGTAACATGAACACACACATGATACAGACGACAGGCATGTTGAAGATGATGGTTGACATGTGGAAGCAGTGTATACATTAAATTTTAGCAAATTGCATCTGAGTTGTTTGCAAATAAGCACTGTGTGATAAATTTGCACTGCAGAACGTTTAGTGAGAAGAGTTAAAATTTTGGCGGGGGTTGGCAAGGGAATGGAAGGTTTGGGAGGATGTAATCTTCTGTTTAATTTCTTAAATAGCTAACCTTCATAGATCTGTACATGAGGCAAGACTCTTGACCCCTTAAAAGGCAGTCACGATTCCTATTTGTGAGTCAACAATCAACTCCCGCTCATTTTGGAATTGCGACTCATAATTTTTTTCTTTATAACTATTTCCTTACCAATTTTTAAAATATTTTTATGCCATTGTATCGAATGACAAAGGTGTTGCAACTCCTAGCGCTCAGGGTAATCAACTCAAAACTTGCACAAACCTACTTATGGACTTAATGCATTCATGTAAGAAGCCTAGTTATTGACATGGTCGACAGAACACTTCAGTAAGTCTCTTGCATCTATTTTCAGGTTGTCTTCATTTAGACAGGCCTGCATTTAGACAATGAGTTTTAGATCGTTGGTGTCATTGTTTCTTGTTCAACTATTTTTTATCTCATAATTTAAGGTTTTCATTGATTGATGTCCAGAGACAACCTTTATCATTTTCTTATTGATTGTTGTATTAGAGATTTGCAATGATTTGCAATAATGTCAATGGTTGTAAGAATGTTCAAAACTATGTGATAGCTTAAACTACACTGTAGGTGTATACATACAGAATCAGATCTACCATGCTGTGCAAATTTTCATACACTCTAGTACTTAGGATAATGTTGGTTTCTGGCTTAAACCTTCCTGTGTGGAGTTCGTTACACAGTCCCTATTTTTTTCTCTGAAAGTTTTGCTCCATGAACCATTCTCTCAATCTCTCTTCACTTCAGAAATGTGATCTCTTTTGACAGCTTCCATGAGCAGATGACACAAAAACTTTCCATCATCTGGTAAAAGGAAAATTTTGAACCATGTGGTCTGGTTGTGAACAGCATTTTCAGGTTCCAACCTGTTTAAAAGTTATATGACTTGTGTACTGATATCGTGCTATTACTACAGTATGTCTGTAGATACAGTCAGATGGGATCACTATCAACAGGCTTTCTCTTTATAGTGGACACCCCCCATTCATATACCTTCTACAGAAAGTTACAACAAAATGTTTTGCAAAAACAAGTTACACAGGTTTATTCATAGGGTACATGCTGTAGGGAACTACAAGTGCTGTTTTGTCTTTAAACTTTGAATAAAATATTGCTATAACCGTTCAAATGTTAACAAGGAGAAGTATTGGGCATTATTAATGCACATAATCTGCTGGTATTAACACAACCTTCAGACAGTTGCATATTTAAGTGTGGAAAGCATACATGTGCTATTATGTAGGCCTACAACACTATTGCTTTAGTCCTTACTTGCTGTACATATAAACCTGTTTTGTGGGAGAGTAACAATGAACCTAGCGCATCGACAGACATGAATGGACTCCCTCACAATGAGGACACAAATCAAAATCTCAAGATAAACTGTTCCTGGTAATCCGTTACCCAGTAAGGGCAATAGAAGAATAGTAGACAAATGATGAACAACCTACATGTCTGTATAAACACCTTCACACAAGCAGCTTCACACAAGCAGCTTCACACAAGCA